>UELX01000229.1:0-99999 GCA_900480035.1 Eupelmus urozonus | reverse complement strand
TATTAAAAGTATATTAGCAAGTAAAATTATTTTATTATTAATCTGTAAGAACAACTTATGAATTTCCTTCCATCTTCAGAGTAAATTTGCAAACTGTTTTTAAATTAATTTAATATCTTGTAAGTATTATTACAAAAATGCAAACAAATTTATGAATTTTTGCAACGAGAAAACGGAAAAACCTGGAAGAATTTTGAAATAGCGTACACTTCTCTTTTCCAAAATTTGTTTTACTTAAACACACGTACCCATTATCAGCTGTATTTTTTCTATATCCAATTTTATAATTCAAAGAACATCTTTTTTTTATTACAGAGAAATTTTTTACACGAACGTTCTACTTTTAATATTTGACATATAATGCCAATGTATTAAAAATTTTTTATCTATATCAATATAACAATATTATATTGATACAGATAAAAAATATGTTTCTTCGCAAAATTAAAATTTAATATTTCATCATGACATTGCACAAATTTTGCTGATAATTAATTTGTATTTAATTTTCAATTTTTGTAGCTTAGAACAGCTCAACATAAAAAATATCTCCTTTAAAAAAATGAACGCAACGAACTTAAAGACAAGCGATTTGCTCACCTCGTTGAACGGACGTGGCGGTGGTGGGCATTTTAGTGGTGCTGCTGCTGTTGCTGCTGGCCTGCTGTGGCAGCGCTTAGAAATGGCAGTGGGGGCCGACTTGGGGTTGCCGCCCCGGCTGCTGGCCCTCTTCAGCGGCAGCGTCTTGCTCGTCGTCGTCGTCGCCGCTGTGGCCCGGATGGCTACGCTGCTGCTGTTCTGGCCTCGTTTTAGCCAATGATCGCGGCGGAGGTCGCGTCCGCGCGGAGCGCCGCCCGGTCATCTCCAAGGCCGACTGCAGACAAAGCCGCCCAGGCCTAGGCCGGGCCTCATACTCTGCGGCTATGGCGCAGCTCTCACAGCAAAGACCGCCTCACTCTGCAATTACATTAATTCATATTACTTCGAGCCTGCTTTTAAACAACTCGTACGCTAATCTACTGCGGACAGATTCTTTGGGAGTGGAGCAAATAACGATTTTTATTTGGGACGCTAGCTTTGTACATTTTGCCAACGCAGGCAAATTTATATACAGGACAAAGGCTTCTAAGAACTCTTTTTCTCTACTGCCCTCATAAATGTCGTAAATAGTTAAGTATCAGAAAAAAGGACCTGATCCCGCTAGTATCATGTATATCATCTTTTCAGATGGCCCACCAATTGCTGTTTGCAACAACAAAACAAATTCGCAAGAAAGTTTTCACTAGACCTTTCTTCTTATGTAGACTGAGCCAGGAGAAGACGAAATTTTAGAGGAGAAACTGTAAGCGTAATTAGCCTGCATGGTTCACTATTCTCGTATAAGCCTGAAAATAAGTTCTAAGTTTCAGCGATTTGATTTTACTGTCTATTTAATCTTTGCAATAATTTGATTTGATCTCATACGCTTTTAATGTGGTTAGCCTCTTGACGGGCTTATATAAATTTCTGTTAAACTATTTATAAAGACTCTGAGCGGTACTGCATTTAGCACGAGTGAACCATATTATTTTTATTGTATTTGTAAATTTTAAAATGCAATCTCTAATAAACAATTTAGTTTCTTAATAATTTAGTTATAACTCAAAATTGGTTAAGACCTTATCTAACATACATCATTATATTTTCCATCAGACTACATCGAGAAAGTAATTGATTACCAATTTTATTTGGTTAAAATGTTTCTGTTTAATCTGACCTGTGTCTTGTACAAGACTAAATTTTTGGAAAATTTCGGAAATATATTCAATATTGTTGTGCTATTTTCGTTGCATTGTTATAGTTCAGTTAGATAAAAATAAAATTTAGCTCTAAATGGTTATTTAAGATAATTGGCAAGATTGTATCCTTATGTAATGTACTTTAAATGCGCATTTTACGGTTTAAAAAGATAGTATCCGCTGTAACGGGCAATGTGCCAGAAAGAGTGAATATAAACAAGTAAAGACTTGCCGATACGGCAGTAATAAATAATTGAAAATAAATAAGGC
This sequence comes from Eupelmus urozonus, assembly GCA_900480035.1. NCBI lineage: Eukaryota > Metazoa > Arthropoda > Insecta > Hymenoptera > Eupelmidae > Eupelmus > Eupelmus urozonus. Next base: position 97,951 of record UELX01000229.1, on the reverse strand, counting down.
TTCGAAGCGACATGTTTGTTTTACTATGTTATACATTTTTTCCGTCTGACTTGCCGGTGTTCATTTAATATTCTATATTTGAAGGAATAGAAAATCGCAAAGAAAAATAAACTTTTCTTTATGATCCTTGATGGAAAAAAAATGTTTATCCTTTCCATCCACATGTGCAAGAGCCATAAAATGTCCCCTTAAATTTTTAGCGCCATATGGTGTCTCATATTGCTATTGATCTACGTACTTTCCTCATATAAAGAATCCTCTCATAAAGGATGAAACTGGTCGACTTAAAATTAAAAAAAGAACAGCTGACTATATTAACTTAACTCAAACAAATATAAAAGAAGAATAGGACCAATATTTAATTACCCGCATATTTCAGAAAGTTTCCCAATGAGAATATAATATAAAGTATCAAGTTTTTGAAAAATCAATATACCTATAACAAGCAACATAAAAATCAAGGACAATAGTTAAGTTCGTAACCGTGATCCTTTTATTAACAATTTATATTCATTGTAAATAATATACTACATTTTTTTTACTGGGCGCAGTACATGAAAATTTTCATACTTTGGAAATGAAGAAAAATATTAAAATTTAAGGTAGAATATTCAAATGCAAACGCGATTTGAAAAAATAGAGGCTAATTCACCAAAGTCTATACTACTATTAATTATTAGTTTTTTAAGAAATATTCCTCAAATTATGATCTGAAGTAAGTTATGAGTAAACTATTGTTTTTATGAAAATTTTGAACGTGTTATTCAACTAATTCACTAGTTTCTCAATTTCTTTTCCCCACAAAGTTATCACCGGTCAAATACAATTGTAAAAGTCTCCAAGCAACAGAAACCAGAAGCATCATGATCCAGGAAGAAAGTACCTTCTCCGACAAATCGAGCCGATCTGTCCCAACACCTTGGACTGAAAAACTGTACAAGCCATCTCGGCGCGTAATAAAACACCCTAATGGACAGCTATATATCCCCGCGACAAACGCCTCCTCCTGCGTGCAACTCGAGAAACCCAATACAGGGCTGGTAATTTCCTCGAGAACAGCCTCCTCCGCGCATCATAAAAGTCGGAAATCCTCTCGAGCTCGTGCAGGAGGAGAGATCGATGCTCGAGACCTTTGACCTCTCGGCGCCATCGGTCTGTCCGTAATTAATTGAGGTGCGTATATAAATTCGCCAAATTGTCTCGGCGCTTTCTTTTTTCCTCGGCTTATTGGGATTTTCGCTGCTGGAGCCTAAAGGCGCTGCCAGTAATCCTTGATACGAGCCTATTGGATGATTCCTAGCTGAGGGAAGTTGATTAGAACGTTGCGAAGAATGTTATATTACTGGCTTTTTCTCGTCAAGAGTTTGACGGATCAGTCAGCGGAGAATCAAATGTTTATATTTAGCCGCTAGGCTGACGCAATTAAATGTCTCATCACTAGAAGGCAGTCAGTTTTGTCAAGAAATTGGAACTCGACAGCTTCGGTAATCAACGAGCTCGCAAAAGGCTCGAATATAAAAAATTTAATAACACGAGGAGAGCGGGGGCCGTCAGCGCAAGCGCAGAAACGAAAACGCGCTAAAACCTTCATATTGCCCCCGCAATTTCAGCCTCGCAATTCCGTCCTCATTTTCCAAAAGCGCGCTCGCGGCCCTTTGAATGCTCGCTGCAAAATTAAAATATTTTAATGAATGCAGTTGTTCGCCATTTCCACGTCTTCTGCACTCGGCTAAAATACTATTTTAACAAGCCCGAGCGCAATATTCTTTTCTTCCCTCGCGACTAAAGCCCCGAACGCTTGAATCGCCGCTTGCGAACTTATTTTTGCGCGAGCAGACATTTTTAGCGGCGAGATCAGCTCGCGTGCTGGGAGAAACGACGAGTGCTGCTTTCATCGCGGGCCCGTCGGCGTAAAGCCAAACGCGCCTGGAACGTGTGTTCATGGCCTTAGTGCTGCAATTGACGGGAGAGCCGGCGATAGTCGCTGTAGAGTTTACATTTGGAAAATAAAACAACTTTTTAGTGGAATTAAAATTTTCGGAATTTTGAAAGGTTGTGTGCTTTGTGTTAAAAATAAAAAATGCTGCTTGAATTGTTGTTTACAACATTTTGCTGAACAGCGCGCGAGTTTAACGCAGCTGCGCGTTAAAGAACATTAAAAAATGCATTACCCCGAGCCCAAGAGAAATCCAAAACTTTATTCTCAAGCCAAAAAGAACCCGAAAAAAAGGCAGCACGAGGTGGCACCGTAAACTAAGCCGCGCGTCCTCTTGATAATAAGCTAACCACGTGAATTCAATCCTCTGCTTTTTAATCCACTCTAGCCTGCCCTCTTCACTAGCCGCAACAAAACAGATTCCCCAGTCTAAAGCAGGTCCGGCGAACTTTTTAAAACTTAAATCGCCGCGTCGTGAATCATCGCTGCGTGCGAGGCAAAAGAGCGGAGCGACGCAAGAGTAAAGTACGGAGGCGCAAAGAAGAAGAAGAAGTAGAAGAAGGAGGAGGCGGCGAAACGTCCGCAGGATTCCTCATGCATATTTCATCGGGGGCGGCCGCTCCGTCGTCGTAGGCTCCCGGGAGGCCAGGACACGTTTCTCGCATCAGGGCCTCGTTAATAAGCCGCGAGACATAGACCGAGGAGAGGCTAAGACCGATGACGGAGGAGGAGCGACTGCTGCTGACTAGAAAAACAAACTTGTTATAAAGCGGATTTGTAAATTTTGCGCTTTTTTAATGAAATGAGCTTTGGCGCGGTGCTATTTTGTTTCTTGCGTTTGAGCGCTGGGATGCTTTGGGTATTCTGTTTTAATAGTAATGCAAGAGGAGAAATTAACTAAGTTTCTATTGGGCAGATAGTTAACTATTGGGCCTGACGAAATTTTCATTTTTAAGAAGAATAATATTTAATAATTTGACGAAAACTCTTTCGTCTGCGTAAGTATAATAAAAATTTAATAATGAATTATAAATTTTGGAGTATATTAATAATTTAGTCTTTTCCAGCTCTCTAATTTAATGAACATTTCAATTCGCCAGCGGTACAATTAAAAATTCATAAATTTTTTTCGAAAATCACAAATGAGGCCATTATTACATTTTAATCTGTAATATTATTTATTGGAAGAAAAGTTTGAATGCTAGTTAAGAAGAATCTGGCTGAGTTGGCTGCAATTAAAGTGGATACAAAAAGCAGAAGCATAGCGCGCTTCCATAATTCTCCTAAAAAGTGTATCCATGAAAAGTTTTTCCTTTAATTAAAACTGAACTACGTCGCATAAATCGATATTTCGAGCATTTTATTCATCATAGTTAGTTGTGAGTCCGTAAATGAGTGACCATAATGATTTCTGACTGGGCGTTAAATCTTAATTAATCGTGCAAAAGATGTATGGCACATAAATAACCTTCTAATTACGCGCGCGCGCGTGTGTGTGTGTATTTCGCGCGCGACTTATGATATAAAGCTTTCTGAACGGCACGAAACGTATAATAAATGGCCCTGCAGCGAGCACATAATTTTCCAAAACGCGAAGCATAATACGAAATAAATATCCAGGCCAAAGAACTACTGCTCGGAAGCCCGTGAAGAAAATGGAAAACAAGAAGAAATAGCCTTCGTACTTAACGTCTATATAACCCCACTCAAGCTTAATTAATCTGAAAAATAAAAGCTCCCCGTTGAAACAGGAAATTCTCGGTTAATGACGTCGATAATACAAGCTTTGGAGAAAGACAGTGGGTGAGCAAGAGCGGAGCGCGCGCTGGTATGCCCAAAGCAAACACACACTACATTTATCTCTTTCCCTAGCCTACATATCCGCCTACGAAATTTCGAACGGAAGACGCAGCACCAATAATAGCTGCGCTCTCCGTACACGTGCCGTATATGAGTTATGTGGGCGCAAGCGCGAGCTTGAACGCGCCTGTGCTTTAGTGCCGCCTCGTTATGTGCGTGCCTATTGCTCCCTAGCCACAATCCGATGCCAGCACTGGGGATCGGATTTTCTTCAATTAAACAAGTTGCTACTTTTTTTCCGCAAATAAAGTGATTACACTTTTTTTCTTGTGTCTCTGATGTATAAAACACGCAGAGTTTCAGTATCGAAATGTTTCAAGTATGAAAAATACTTATTGAATCATTTGATTTGTTTTGAAATGGCAAGGAGAAGAAGAATAAATTAGAAGGTGGCTCTAAGTGATATGTCTAACCTGAGCCCGATTCACACTACTTACAAGTAGTAATAGATTATGCCATCTTAGAAGATATTAATGGTTTTGACTGCGCTGGCGCTGCCTTTTCCAAAATTTTAATGTGCACTGGCTAAATAAAATAATAATTTCAGACTAATTTATTCTACAATTTTGCACAACAGCAAGTTTGTAAACCCTTTATTTGAAATTCAATTTTACATTAGAGATAAGATTTAATTTACCTTTAAAAACATTCATCTACTTATTTCACCGTGTGCTACGCGGCATTTTCAAATTTTAAATTAATTTCCCGTCTAAAACTGTTTTTTGAAATAAGTTCCGACATGTGCTAATTTTTTAATGTAAAATTTATGCGGTAAAACCAGGTAAAAATTAAAACTTATTAAATTTGAGAAGGAAATTTTTAACATACTTTTTTATTTAATATTAAAATATCTAATTAATCGAGAAACCTTCACAAAAATTCATCCGACAAAAAAACCTTCAAAAAAAATTGAAAGATCCTTGAAAAATCGGACGCAGGCACCCACGTCTCTACGAAATCCCCCGCGCTTTAATTCACTTCGGAAGTCCAACTGACCGGTCAATTTAAGTTCGTCGTTAAAGAGAAACACAGGCGCGAACCGATCGCAGCAGAAGCCGTTCCACTAGATTTACGAATCGCAGTTTCCGCGCGTGCGGCACGTTTATAACCAAACATCTGCGCGCGCGAGCCGCAACACAATTTCAGATAGCAGCCGCGGAACAATGGAAAGTTACGGACCGCTCGTTCGTAGAACGCCATTACGATCTAGTCCTAGTTGCGATTATAAACCGCGACGTGTGCGCGACGCTGCTTCTACGCGGAGGCGTAAAAACTGATCTAAATCGTGAGCAGGCTGTAATTTTTTTTATTACTGTTGTATGCTGGGTTGCATCTTTTTTTTCACTGATATGTTGGTGGTGGGGTTTGGTTTAATGGTTGGGTTCGACGATTCGGCGATTCGGATTTTTCGAAAGATATTGTGTATATATATTTGTATTTTATTGATGGTAGATCTAGTTAAAGTTTGTTTATGTTCAATGTTGTGAATATTATGATTTAATAAATAAAATTTTTTTCCGCTGTTTATTTTATTTTCGTTATTATGAAGGTATAGATTTATTTATTTGGAGTTTGTTTTATGTTTTGATACACTCGCCAGAGTCAATTTAGTCCACATTCAGACACTCTATAGTATTTATAAAATCAAAGTACTTCATACACGGCTGTACAAAAATTTTAATAACTGACAATATTTATTTTTCATTAAAGAAACTATAAACTATTTATTAAACAAAAGTCAAGCATTAAAAAAATATTGCTCTAAAATAAAAATAAAAAAGTTAAAGAATCAATAGTAAACTGCTAAAAAACTTGGATTTTTATTTTTCGACTATAAAGATTAGGATTCAAGCGTATCAAAAAACATTCCAGCTAAACGAGCGTATTCCGTAGTAAAGCCAGCATAAACCGTTCACAAGCAAATCCAAATGAAAAGCGTCCGTAAAAAGAAATATCCGCAATAAATTATCATGATCCCTGTCGGGGATTCTAGTCGCCGGGGCAGATAAAAAGTAAAACCGATTAACCCATCGCGCTCATCGCTCATCCAGGCCTCATCGATAATTCAAAAGTCGCGAAAACGCGCCCGCTCTGCCCATGTAAATCTAAATAAACGAATGGACGTGCGCCCTCGGATTAATAGCCGCTCGAATCTATGAAAATTGAAAATCAGCCCTCTCGCGCCGGCGCGCTGCCCAAAGCGAGCGGCCGTTAATTATCATGCAAAAATGGCTCCCTCATCGAGAGAGCCCAACGAATTATAGCGCGCATCGATTTATACGCACGCGTGCCTCGAGTGCCACTCGGCCTGAAATGCAAACTGCTTTATGCAAATAATTGTAAATAATTCGGAGAGGGACAGTCGAATTGGGGATATACTTTGCCGCCTCGGCCAAGTGAACGCGCGAGTTTCGGAGGCCTAATAGCTGCTCGTTGCGCGCGTTGATGAGGATGATTAATTTGGCTATTTGGCCTGGGGACAATTAAATTTCGCGGTTCGAGCTTTTTCAGCCTCTAGGATGGAATTGTTGGAGCGTGAGATAGGAGAATTATACGATTGCTGATTGTTATGAGCTTTCGAACGATATAGATTTTTACTGCCGCCTTTTAAAAGCTTTTTTATTCTTGAATATATTATTTTTATTTACTTTTTATTAGTTTTGTTTTACAAACAAATTTGGAATTATGACTTCAGGTACGTTTTACTTTTGTTTTTATAAAAGAAAATAATTAGATACTAAAAGTGTTGGGAATATCAAAAGTCTTTGATAAACTTGAAAAAAGCTTCCCTTTACAAAAATATATTAGGATCTTTCGTCTGTCGGCATTAATTACCTAAAGTGCTAGAAAAAAGTAAACGCTCGTCATAATGAGATTTGAAAGGAATGCGGAAAGAGAAAGTAAATATTGACATTCCGGGGATTACATACTCGCAGGGTATTTTATAATTAAAAATAAAGTTTGGAAAACATTTGAAGCTTGTGCTCAATACAGCAAATTATTATTATTATCATCTGATGAGCCTAGAAAAAGCGTCCTTTTCTTCCGATACGAAGCAGTTGCAATAACGTGTACACGTACTCGCCTAGCTTTTAAAACACACATGCACATCAGGAAGATTAAAATGTTCAAGCGCTCTTGGCTCGTATAACCTGCGCTGCTTCTCGACTGTCAGAAAGAATACAAGCCCGCAGCGAATTCGGAAATTTCTCAGCAAAGATAAAGAAACTCGCAGTGCGGAAACGCCCTGAGACGTAATTATCGAGTTTCAAGCCGCTTAAGAGGAACATTCGCCTTTTCCTGCGCCTTTCCGTCTTAATTTTCAAGGAGGCAAGCGCTTATTGAAGCATTGCGAACATTTCCACTTTGCGAGGGCAAAAATATTCGAGTTCTCGAAATTGAATACGGTAGAGGAGTGAGGGAGTGGGTAAGGGAGCAGCTGTTTGTATAATCAAAGTAATGATGCTCGCGTTTCGCCCTGTATGTCGAATGAAACATTTGAATTCCGCCGGAGGAAGGGAATATGGATTTCATTACTTTGCTTATAGAAATATTTGTCTACCCGTGTAACCTTATCATTTTATTCGGGTCAGTATTTTATAAACTTTTCTTGGGAGTAATAAAATTTTCGTTGCTGGCTCGACAAGGAGAGGTCGTTAAGGTTAATAATAAATTTTTTAATTACGCTAATTTGGAAATTCCTTTTTTTCCCTTTTAATATTGGATTCTACTCGTTTTCTTATGCGAGAGGTTCAACTCTTTTAATATTCGCTGTTTCAAATTAAACTGAATTTTTCAGCGTTAGTTGACTCGAATAATAACTCGGGGAATATTAATCCGGGCGTATCTTCATCAGAAAGCTTCTAAATAATATTTGTTAAGACCTTTTTTGGCTTGCCCATATGTTAGTACTGAAATTGTAGCTTACAAGTCATAAATATTTCATAAAGAATGTAAAGAACGGGCCTTTTGAAATCCCTCAATAAAAAAAAGAACGTTCAAACTCCTGAAAGAAAGTGTATATGAAGCTTCGTGCTTTCAATTAAAATTTTAACTGTGTTCCGAATTTTATAAAAGTTTTTCGCGCTGAAAAGTTTGCTGCTAGCAATTACACGAAACTGATTTCTGAAAAATGTAAAAATTTTCAAATTTCGATACGCCAATTGTAAAACTGAAAAAATTAATCTACTTTTAAAAAAAGTCAAAAAAAAAAGTCACCAGTACCAAAACAAGAAAAAATTTCCCAATGTTTAAACTAAAACAAAAACGAGAAGTCGGTGCAAGCATCGAGTGTAACCGCGAGTCGGAAGCTATCCATCGTCGGAAGGCTTGACACGATAAAACACTCGGCGCGCATCTCGGACTAAATGATCCCCTAAGTACGAAGCCTTCGTCCTAGGCGCTAACGCGTAGGAGTCGAGAGTGGGAGAGGAGACAGGTCGGACATCAGTCCTCATCAGGGCCGGATATAAATGATGCATCGACTGACCTTTGCTCCCTCGGCTGGTCTTGGGCTGAGAGTGAGAGGCCGCTCGAAAGACCGAGGGTATATAGCTAGGCTGTCGTTCTCTGGCGGCTCAGCGGGAGCCAGCAGCACCGGGGACGAACATGTTACGCGCACTATTTCGCGCACTCGTATCACTTATTCATTCAACACTAACGCACCTCCACAGCCACGCACTTTGCCGAACGCGAAACGATCGAAGGAACAATATCCCCGGACTTTTTCTCTGTGTGTGTATGTGTATTCGTGTGTGTGTGTGTGTGTGTGTGTGTGGGTAAGTGTGGCACAAGAGTGGCTGCAGTCCAGCTGGGCCACTATCTCTCTCTCTGTCTGCTGTGAGTGGCGTATCAGTGGCTGGGCTCGGCTCTTCGGCGAGTCTTTCGTCGTGCTCGGCGCGTCCTCGGCTTCCTCGCCGAGGATTCGGGCATGCTGGCCTATAGCCAAGCGCAAGCGTAGACTAGAGCGGCCCCTCGCCGGCCACTCTGCCTTTTCTCACTTTGAGCAGCTCCAGGCAGGAGAGCTTCCAGCTGAGTCTAGTTGAGTAGGCGCAGATCAGCGGAGGAGACGAAGAGCCGGAGTCTCTGCATCCAAGCTCGTAGGCCTGCTGCACTCGAGTAGCGCTTCCGATCGATCCTCCCGCGGCGGCCTCCATCCCTCATCGCAATCGGCCATTCTCGGAGGCTCCTTTTTTTCCTCCTCACTCGCTCTTCCTCTCTTTCATGCTTTTTCTTTCTCTCACCTCACTTTTTCTAGCGGAACTGCTTTTTTCGCGCGGATTCACCGGCAGCTGGGCTCGCTGGCTTTCGCGAGGATGGAGGATCGGCGCGGCTCCGAACGAAAATCGGCGACTCGGCTGGAAGGAGGCAGGGAAGGACTAGGCTCTATACTGGCAGTGAAACGAAAGGACGAGGATCCAAGGAGACTAGGCTGGCAGGTTTAACACTCCCCGTGCTGTCTCAAGCCGACGAAAGAAGGGTAGATAATTGAAAACAAGGCAGGCGGGCAGGGAAAAAGGAAGGATAAAAAACGTCACTCGCGAGCCGAGCAGGTTAGACTGCGTATAAACGCGCACAATTACATCTCCAGGTCGCTGCAATTATTATTGCAGAGCTGCGCGGGCGCGCGGCCATATGATTATTACTTAATAAAAGGTCGCGCGCGCGCAGGATATAAGAGAAAGACAGGTTGCGCAGGCTGCAGAGACGGGCCGAGTGGTTTATAATTCAAAAAGGGAATGCGTAACTGGTGCCGCGCTTTGGCGCCGCTACATCCTTCTTACGCGGCGTTTAAAAATTCACATTAGCCTCCAGCTCCCCCGGAAGGCGGAGAGCGAGAAGGAGAGAGAGACGAGAGCGCGCGCCGCGATGTAGATCTCTCGCGTAGTCTCGTGCTCTGTGTGTGCCTGCTCTCGGCACAGAGTCGCGCGCTCCACTGAGCTGCTGCCGAGCGACGCATGCCCGGCAGCGCGCAGGCGGCTGCCAGGCGGCCGCCTCCCCCCTGGTGCCAGGCAGCAGTAGTCTAGCTTTCTCTCTCTCTCTCTCTCTCTAGCCTGCGCGCACGGCCAGGACGCGGAAGGTGCGCAAGCGCACGCGAGTAGAGCAGGCCGAGAGCTGCCCCGCGCTAAGCGCAACAGATGTAACTAACGCGACGTGCCCGCAGCCAGGGAAATGGCCTGCGCTTTTTCTGCCCTTTGTTTGCGCGGCTGCGGGATTTTTTTTTTTTTTTTTTTTTTTTTTTGGGGTGTAAACGGGAAGGAACGGATGTGAAGCTCATTTCCTGCAGGGACTCTCGAGCTGCCGGATTAGGAGAGGGAATGGAGCGTGCTTCCTACTTTTGAATTTTCGCCTATTATTAACACTGTTTTATCCTAATTTGTTAACTGATGGTTATCGTTACGCTATATTCCGCAAGTGGTGCCAGGTGCCTGGATCTTGCAAACTCTTGCTCAAGTATAGTTTAACACCTATATTATTAGGATATTTTTATTACTTTCCCTTCTTCATATTTATCATTAAAAATTTAAAATTTTGCTGTATTTTATACAGTTTACACTCTCAATAAGTACTTCAAAATTTTAATACTTGATATTGGACAGGATTTGCCAGACAAGAAAAAATTAAAAATAACCCCAAGTACTGGATACAGTCAGAATCCACAATCTCTTTCATAAAAAGCAAACATTTTTTATTCAAACTCTACCGATTTTTTCAAGTATGAATTATACAAAAAAAATTTAGTACCTTTAAAATTTTTGCTTCTAATGCCCTTTGCGACTTTATATTAATAACAGCTTCGAACTTTTCAATTCTTCGTGTTTTACATTTGTACAATTAGTTATCTGAAATCAACATTTATTCTCACTTATATTCTTCTATCTAATATTACGCTATCTTTTAGAAGTCAACAGGCTACTATTTGTTATTATAAACATTTTGTTTATTACTAGTACTACGTAACTAAATTTAATAACCCGTTTTCATTTCTTTACATTGATTAGCTTAGTGTTATCCTTGTAGCAAACTATCTTTATTTCTCATTTTACATTTGTATATAGTTATCCTTTGCTTTCACAACAATTGTTGAAGTTTAAATCAATTTACTCAATATTTTCGTTTTTTTTTATTTCTAAATTAATTTTTTTTTAATAATTTTAAGTGATTACGCTTACTACAAATAAATTAAAAATTAATAATTAAAGGTAAAGTCTTAATTAAAAAAATCAAAATATAAATTTATTAACCACAGGTTTTAAGTAACAGAAACTAAAAAACACTTTTTTCTTATACAATATTTTAGTTGAATATTATAGAACTTAAAATTCGGTAAAGGTGGCTGGAATAAAATCGTAATAATAAAAGTCATTATAAACTTTTTTATAATAGAAATAGCTTAGTAAATAAAAATCAAGTTTTGTATCTTCTTAAATTGTTGTATTATTAAATATGGCATAAAATTTATGTTACATATTTTAAACACAAGCAAAAACATCTAAAAAACTGTTTGATTTCATGCTTTTTCTACTTTAAGGAAGGATTTTATTGCATAAAATTCATATAAATACGTGAATAATGCCGACGTAACTAAAAGATTTAATCGTGTGATTGACTGACAAAAAAAAAAAACACGAATCGCATAGTTGTACCGACAGGGCTCGTACATGAGTGAAAATCCCCTGCATATCCTCTTGTTTCTAGCTGTTCGACGACTTTCAAGCTTTACAGTCGTAGATCTTATTGAGAACTATTGATCTTTCTGGGTTCTCAGGGCTTTTTCCCTTATCTCTTGAGCTAAACTTTTGACTATTATTTAGCGCACATCTCACCTGTTACTAAATTTATGATTGCTACTATAATACACTGAGCAGTTTTGAGGATAGCTTTGAAAATTTATGGGCTGGTAGAGCAATTCAGTTGAAAGTTATTATAAACCTATGAGATTAATAGAATAATATTTAAACTTTACATACTAAACAATTTGCATTTTGCTTTGATTTGAGAATGAGGGTACATAGGGAATAGTTTTGTTTTGGGATAAAAAACGCATACAAATTATTTCCTTTTTGGAAATTAACTACCTAAAAATGTTAGCGTAAAACTGTCATTTCTTTATTTTATCTTATTAGAAGAATAAAAAAAGACAAGTTAAGTAGGTACAAAAAATAAATAAATGAATAATGATTAAAATTTGGAGCATAAAAATAGGATATTTGAAAATAAATTTTTTAATTTATTTTTCAACAATTTTTAGACAGAATGATTTCTTGTCTGTATGTGCATACAGCTCATAATAATTTTCTAAGTATTATTATTACGAAAAAAATTACAGCTGTATATGACAGGCAAAATGTTAAGAGAATTTTGCTAATCCCCTCTCCACTTCCCCATATTGTCTTTAAATTCTCTATCCAAGAATGAATAAAAACATAATTAACAAGTGATAAACAATAAATAATGAATAATAAATAATTACCTTATCCTTACATATATTTCTGATAAAGTTGATAAAATCGCAAGAATATAACAATCCGCACCATTATTCGAAAGACATAACAGTGTCGAAATAATAATTCTTCCCGACAGTTTTCGACAGTTGATGGCAATAAAATTTTTCGAGGGGATATGATCCACAGAATGTTCAATAAAAGTGCGAGTATCCCCCTCTTGTTGATGAATTGTAAGTGTTATGGAATAGCGCGCTAGTTTCGTGTTTTCGTGTTTTATTAGTTGATGCTTATAGGACGTTTTTAGCTAAATGATACTCATATTTGACTTTCCATAAAAATTTAACAAATTTTCTTACCCTAATAATAATAATAATAATAATGTTAAGAACATTATTTTTGTAAACGGAAAAATGAAATATTAAAATGATAAATACGCCAAAGCATGCTTCATTTAATAGTAGTAATGCCTTAAAGTTCAAACATCAGAGAATAAAAAACATGATTGTCCAAGTAATATAATAACTTTTATGTTTTTTGTTTAGCTTAGAACCAAATTTTTTAGAAAATATTATAATAACTTTTTTCAAATAATATCTTATTTAAGTTATAACCACAGTGAGAAAAGAAATTCTGTATAGATTTTCAAGATAACTACTTAAATCAATTTTTCAAGCTTCCGAGATATTAACCTTTTAATGTTTAAATCTGCATTTATGATTGGAGGAAACATATTTATTCATTTCTCTTCTTTTATTGTAAACTAGTAAAACATACGAGTTATATGTATGCACAAAAAGCTCAGGAATTATCGATTTCTCCTTCTTTAATATTCATTTAACATAAACAATAACAGATCTGTATTTTAAAATAAATAAAATCAATAAATATTAATTATTTGTCAAAGTATATTTTATTTTAATTTATATTTTATTTAATTTTGATTTATTTCTCATATTATCTGTTTTTATATCTTTCCACTTTCCAATTGGAAATGTCAATTTTTTGTCATAATTAATATTATTAACAGTTTTATTTTCAAGTACACAGTCAATTTCGAAAAAAATGAGTTATCTCTATCAAATAACAACTTTTCGATATCTATGACTTTCCTATAAAAAAGCGAGTCTCAAGTCATCTAAAAATTCAGTAAACTAGATTTAAAAAAAAAATGAACTTTAAGCAGTTATCTGGGGAAACCTCAGTTTAATCAATATTTAAAATGGAATACATATGATTGATTTCAAAGCAAAATTAAGATAAATTATGTAGGTAAACTCATTACGTATGAATGTAGGTACGCGGTCCTACTACGATCACTGTATCAGTTACCCCTTCAGCCAAACGTACGCCTTACCGACTCTGTCTGTTACTACTTGTATCGATCCTTGCCTAGTTCAAACATTGGAAGCTTCGAGCGCAGCGGCTCTGTAATCGGAGAGCGACGCTGCTGCCATCCCACTCCGAATTTGGTTTCGTGTATTTTTGACGCGATCTACGATCTTTCTTCCGAGTTTGCGGGCACGTGGGCGAAGACATGTGCCGCTTGCTCCCTTAACTTTTGCAACGAAAACTATCGTTATCATCGTCAAAGTGACAGTTTTTCACGGACAAGCGATTAAACAACAGGCACCATGTCGTGTCTTTACAATTTCAAGAAGATCGCCGTTGTCCCCACGGCCAAGGTAAGTCAAAGCTGTCATGTCAGGAGGTTATGTTGTTTTTTTATTTAAATCACTTGTGCTGAGGATTTAAAATAGTTATCATATTGTAAAATACTACTTAGTTCTAGATAAATTCTATTTCAATTTTACTAACAGATTTTATGCTGCTATGTTTATTTTTAGGAATTCGTTGATATAACTTTATCAAAAGTTCAACGCAAAACTCCAACTGTCATCCACAAGCAGTATGCCATTTCTCGAATCCGTGCCTTTTACACAAGGAAAGTTAAATTTGCACAACAGACTTTCCACGATCGCTTGAGCCAGATTATACAAGAATTTCCAAAACTTGATGATGTGCATCCATTTTATGCTGACTTGATGAATGTTCTCTATGACAAAGATCATTATAAATTAGCTTTGGGTCAAATCAATACAGCCAGGCATTTGATTGACAGGTTTGTTATATTTATAATTTTATTGGTTTATTAAATTTGTGTTTTTGTAATTTAATTTTTTGAATTTTAATTTCAGTGTTGCCAAAGAATACGTACGTTTACTCAAATATGGAGACTCACTATATCGCTGTAAACAGCTCAAAAAAGCTGCACTTGGTCGCATGGCCACTATTATGAAAAGACAAGCAACAAATTTAACTTATCTGGAACAAGTTAGACAACATTTGGCTAGATTGCCAAGTATTGATCCTTATACAAGAACCATTATCATTTGTGGTTTCCCTAATGTTGGAAAAAGTAGTTTCATTAACAAAGTAAGAATTATATTTATCTTACTGCTGCATTCTTTTAGTTACTTCTTACTACATTTAAATTTTTAAACTTTTCTTTAGATCACTAGAGCTGATGTGGAAGTTCAACCATACGCTTTCACAACAAAATCATTGTATGTTGGTCACACAGATTATAAGTACTTGAGATGGCAAATAATTGATACTCCGGGAATTTTAGATCATCCCTTAGAAGAAAGAAATGTTATTGAAATGCAAGCTGTAACTGCCTTAGCACATTTAAGAGCTGCTATATTGTATTTCTTTGATATTTCTGAACAATGTGGACATTCTTTAGAAGAACAGGTATTGGAGAAAAAATTTTTTACCATAGCCAATATATTTGTTGTAAATTTAAAATAATATTACATCATAATTCTTTTTAGATGAGGCTGTTCGAGTCTATTAAGCCACTCTTCCAAAGTAAACCCTTAATTATTGTTGTCAACAAAGTTGATGTTTTACGTTTAGAAGAGCTTTCTAGCGAAAAAAGAAGTATATTGAAGGAACTTGAAGATAATGAAGATATCCCTGTTGTTGAAATGAGCACAGTTACAGATTTTGGAGTAATGGATGTCAAAACTCAAGCTTGTGAAAAACTATTGTCTTATAGAGTTGATCAAAAAATGAAAACAAAAAAGGTAAATTTATTTGATTACGAATAATTCCTTTTATTTACACTTGAAATATTTTCTAATAATTTAAAATCATAGGTTGAAAATATGTTAAACCGTTTACACGTCGCGCAACCAGTGCCAAGAGATAGTAAACCTAGGCCTCCATGCATACCAGAAAGTATTCTACAAAAGAAGGCATTGGGAGCTATTAAGGCGGAAAAAAAGAAAAGATTGGAACGAGAAATCGAAGAGGAATTGGGTGATGATTATGTTTTGGATCTTAAAAAGAATTACGATATTGAAGGTGAACAGAAATTCGATATTATCCCAGAAATTTGGGAGGGTCACAACATTGCAGATTACATTGATCCTGAAATATTCGAGGTAAAAATAAATTCATAATTATTTTTAAATATTAAAGTTGTCAACTTGTCTAATATTAATATTCATTTTTAAATTTTAGAAATTAAATGAATTAGAAAAAGAAGAAGACTTAAGAATACAAGCTGGCATGTATGATTATAAAGTACCAGAATTAACTGAAACAATGAAAGAGATTCAAGCACTTGCAAAACAAATTCGTGAAAAGAAAGTAATTATGAAAGACGAGTCGAGAGTTAATAAACAATCGACTAAGCCTGTTGTACCTCGTACGGCAGCTGCTAGATCCCGTGATCGTTCAGTATCTCGACTTAGAAGTGATATGGAAGAATTGGGAGTGGATATGGAAGATACAGAAAATGTAAGAATATTAACGATTTTTCTCTATAATTATTTTAAAATTCAAACAATAAAGATAACTAATTTAAAAATGTAGGCAAACTTCACAAAAACGAGAAAACGAAGTAGATCAGTATCACAGAATGTTGACCGAAAACGGCAAAGACTGCAATCAACGTCACGAGCTCGCAGCAGTTCAAGACCTGCTAGAGACGAAATGGGCGTCAAAGACCCTGTGGTAATTACATTAATAATTTTTATAAAATTTTCTTTTTAAAGCTTTTTATTAATTACTATCATTCATTGTATTTCAGATGAAACACAAGCTAAAGAACATAGCTCACAAAGCAATAAGCAAGAAGGTTGCTAAAATGGGTCTCAAAGGTGAAGCTGATAGGTTTATCGGAAACAAAATGCCCAAACACTTATTCTCTGGTAAACGCAAGGCAGGAAAAACTGATAGGCGATAAACTGTTATGCTTATATTATTAAAATATAAGTTATAAATCGATATAACAATAGTTTTTGTAATATAAGAAAATAAAGTTCATTTTATAATGAAAAAAATAAAAAAATGAATTTAATTTATATTTTCAAAAGTAATTTTTTCTTCAAATATTTAAGTATTCAAGAAATTGATACATTTAAAAATATGTAAAATAAAAATTTTAATAAAAGTTAAACCCACAATTTATGCAGTATTTTATACCTATATTACAAGATTTTTACCTAAAAATAAGTTTTAACTACAATTTAAATATGTATAAAAAAAATAATTTATTTAAAAATTTTAGTACACTCTTTTGATGCATTTGGAAGTGCACTGGTATTTATACCTTTTTTACGATTTTTCATATGCGCTTCAACAATTTCCAAAAATAGTTGTCGGTCCAGCTGATTATAAGCAATGGAGAGTACATCTAATGCTGCATTTTGCACATGAATACAGCCAGTACTTAAAAGATCGTGTCCTAATTCTAGGCAAGTACCAAAATCGCATTCATCACCAGCAATAGTAGCTAACCGTACAACTTCGTCAAGGTCAACGCGAGCAGCAGCTCTATCCTCATCTGTTTTTGCATCATCAATTTTTTTGACAATTTTTAGTAATTGGTCTGAAATTCAAAGTTATAATAGTTATATATAATTTAAATCAGTAGTACATTATAAAACAAGGAAAAAATTAATATAGTTTTCCTGTATTAAATGTACTTTATTCCTAACTTATATAATTAAGTTATACTTGGTTACTCACTATCAGTGACTGAAAGTTCTCTATAACCAAGTTGTGTTTTTTTATTATAAGGACAAACGATGCCTGCACCATGAATTGTCCTTGCAACTACATTCTTTTCCCTTGACTTCATTTTGGCTGTTTGAGTTTCTAAAGGAATATTAAATTTTTTAGCATATGCCTTTATCTTTCCTAGTAGATTAAAGAAACCAGTCTTTTCAAAAGGATTTGCTTTCTTGGCCTTTTCTTCCAAATAATTCCTATAAATTATAGAATTATATAATAACATTGTACTATCAAGAAATGCAGTAATGTCTCAATTATTAAGTAAAAATTTATAAAGTTACTTACGCGACAGCACCAAAAACATTTTCAGCTACAGGTTTAATTTTGTGACTAACATTAGAACAGTTTGTTGCAACAAAAGCTGGTTCTGAACTGGGCCTATCTCGCCAATATCCAAAATGTAGGCCTTCTTTATCATTTCCTTTTATTATTGTCTATAAGAGAATATAATTTAAGAAATAAAATCAATTTTTTGTGCATTTATATAATTTATATAAATATATAGAGAGATAATGATGTTGTTTATAATTACCTGAAATTCTGGAGGATCATAAAAGTATCTCCAATGTGTTAAAAAGTCTTTTGCATCTGGTGTCGTTTTAGTTATGAGGCCATTGAGTATATCGTAGGGTCCCACCAATTTGATATCTGCAATTTTGAACGCCGTGGCAGGATCACTGGGTTTGAGTTCATTGCAAAAGTCATAAAATTTATAAAAGTCAACGGGCATGGGAACGCGGAAGAACTTCAAAATCAATTTCCGTGCGTCAGCATAAGGATCCTCGTCTTTTTTCACGATATTCGCTGTCTTAGTTTTGTCGTTGGCCACCTGTTCTGGAAGTTTCTTGACAGGTTTCTCTGGAGTTTTGTCCTCGAGCTTCTCCGGAGCTTTATCCTCTTGTTTAGCCTCTTCCATAACCGAACCATTATCCGCTAAATTTTCCGCAGCTTTATCTTCTACTTCTTCTGGAGCTGGTTCATCTTCGGCTTCTTTCGAGCTTGGCGAGACACTCGGCTTTTTGGCTTTCGGCTCCTCGGCGGGGCTTGATTCCGGGCTATTCTCGGGGCCCTTTCTTTTCTTGCTGCTGTTCTCCTCTTTATCGGGCTTTCCCTTCTGAAAGAAAGCGAGAAAATTAATGAAGGTTTGATAAGCGCGTGTTTTAAGCAGAGAATTAGAGGCATAAAGTTGATAAACAAAAGTTGTAGGTTATGTTAACGAAAGCGCTCACATTACTGTCTGGATGCTTGTACTTTTTATGATGATCCGGGTTCTTCTGATAGCAGTCGGAGCCGTATTTACAGGGTGTCCGCGAGTCCTCCTCGCTCGGCTTGTCGTCCTTCTCTTTCGACTCCATAGTTTCTCTTTTAGATGCAGCAGCAATAAAGAATTACAATTACAAGACTCGATAATCCAAGATAATCTGTGTTGCGATTGATTCCGCAAAGGCAAAGACACCGGCTTCAAAGACTACTTCTGTCTATACTTGCTAGGTTGTTCTTGCTTGATGACGTGCAGAGCAGGACTAGGAGGCGTGGATAATAGATATATACACATATATATACGGCGCGGTGCGGTCCGCGGCGGTGCGCGGTGCGTGCGCCAAGCTTTTTTCCAATATCGCCGAAGACCCACGACTAACGAGTTCGCGACCTCGGCACGCTGCCCGGATTTACCGGCTGAGCGTAATTTTGTATATGTATATACTGTATAGTCATGTAGGAAGTTGAAAGCCCGGCGTTTTCTGTGTACAAAGGGAAAGCGCAGTTCAGCGCGTTTTTATATGAATATATAGTTTATTTTTCTAGAATTTATATACATATTAGCTTTGCCTTTTCTTGAATTAATATACAGATATTTAAGATGATGTTAAACAAGGTAAGAGACGTAAAATTTTAAGATTTCAACAATGCAAGCATTGAGACAATGGGCTTACTTTGAGGTTATCATTTGTTCTGCTGTTTACTTTCAGATTTTCGCAAGCACGTGTAAGCAAATTCGAGGGATTAATTACTCTGTTGCTCGAGCTTACTCGAACTCGGTTGATGCTTCCAAAATTGAGAAAAGTAAGTTTCCTTTCAATATAGAAGTTTTATCTGTTTTTAATTCCGCACTTGAAATTATTCTTATTTACATTTTTAAACAAAGGAATTTTTCAAAAATAAGTCGAATTTTATTTCTTCAATTTTATTTTACTTTCATTTTAATTGATTCAAAAGTGATTGAAATAAAATTACAATAATATTAAATTAAATTAATATATTTTAAGCAAAATTTAAATTAAAATCTTTCATAATTATAGAAAGATTGTATCTATTCAATTCATTTAGTACCTACTACTTTTTATTATAATTCAAATTGATTTTCTAGCAATTAACCAAGTTACGCTTCTTGGAAGAGTTGGTGCTGAACCACAGAAACGTGGTAACGAAGAGCATCCGGTTATAGTATTTTCTCTTGCCACACACATCAATTACAAATATGAAGAAGGTAAAATTTATACATTATTAAAATAACTATTTTAATCTAGGATATTATAAAATAAATAATTTCAGGTAATCTTATGCAAAAAACTGACTGGCACAGGGTTTGTGTTTTCAAGCCAAACTTGAGGGAAACTGTATATAATTATATGAGAAAAGGTCAACGAGTCTTAGTAAATGGTAGAATAAGTTATGGAGAAATCAAAGATGATGAAGGAAATATAAGGTCTTCAACCTCAATCATTGCAGACGATATTGTATTTTTCCAGTAGATGTAAATAATAGATTATTTTAATAAATTTTTTTTACAAAACTTTTAAATTAGCACTTGTTTTTTTTGAATTTCAAATATTTTGAAAATAAAAATAATTTATTCCTATTTGAATTTAAGAATAAGTTTTAAATGATGTATAAATGTTAAATATAAATAATAAATAATTTTTCTTATAATTGAGTCATAAATTATAAATTAATGGTGGGAAAAATAAACAAATCATAAATGTTCATTCTTAATAAGTAAATAGGTCTATATTTACAACATTCGTATCTATCATTTTTCAGTAACAATTTATATAATATAATAAAATGATTCTAATTCTAAAATTTTACAGGCATTATAATTTTTATACACATATCTCACTTATGTTTACGCAATATAAACTCTTTTCACCATGTTTCACCCCGCCAGGGTAGTTTCTTTAGCATCCCTAAGATCTATAATATATGCCATTGGTGCATTTTCTTGTACACCGATTCTCGAGTATAAATTATTTACACTTTGTAAACAAAAACTAAAGATAACTTTTCATTTGTTTATACATGTATGTATGCATATTTTATACACAAATACATGTATACTTTTTCATGTTTATAATATTAATCTTCTCTAGAAAGGGTATACATTGTCTTTTTTTTATCAATTAACATTCTTCTTTCAATTTAATTATATACATATTCGCTTCTTTTAACCTTACAGAGATCACAGTATACAAGTAGCCAGATACAAATTTCAATTCTACAGTAATCACTCGAGGCTCTTAATAAGAATTCCCTATCAGCGTTGACATAGAAAACTTATCAGTTTAGGTAAATAAAAATAAAATTTTTTTTATCACACACTAAGTAACAAATCTTCCACCAGGTAAAAAAAATAATTTCATTATTTTATAATCTTTTCTTTAAAATCTCAGTTTCCACACTTGGAAAATTTACATTTAGCCTTGAGAAATTTTCTATGACAACAAGATTTTGTAGACCTCTTTTACATAATTAAAGGAAAAATTTCCTTTGTATAAACTTTTACAGTTGAACTTTTACTTTTTTCACGATAATCAGTGAGAACGGTCGTGAAAAAATACAATAAAATAATTACATTCGAAATGTATTACTCTGGATTGCCACTAACACGCGTAATCTATAAATTTTCTGCACCGAAACAGTTGGTCGAGCCAGTGCAAGCCTGGTCGTGGAATGTAAGCCACACAATCACACACCCAGTAACGAAGTAGAAATTTCGAATATAAATTTTGGTAGTAAAATATATATCATGTATTTATATATATTTATATTTATGTATAAATTTATGTATAACTCTGGCCCCAAATTTCCATAAATTCCTTCTATTTTTTCCATACAATAGATATATTTTTTTTTATTCGCTTCTTCATTTCTTTGCTTTATAGCAAGCAACTTATTTACAAAAACTTATGCATTTACTAGAGTATAATCGATTACATTTAAACACGCACGTGGTGTGTCTCGACCGTTAAAAAAAAAAAAATTCGCACCATTGATCGAAGACCGAAGCTGATGATTTAGCGCACGTTCCTCGCGCTCTCTTCTTTTTATTACGTAACAACAAATTATTGTTCTTGGCACACGAATGATTTTCTTATTTATTTTTTTTTTACTTGTATTTTTTTCTCTTAGCACTCAGCAAACAAATTCTAATTAATATCACTCATTCTCACACAGTCGTAGGCGCGCTATCGCTCGAAACCTCACTGTACAAATGTCTTTCTCTCTCTTGGCTATCGGCGAACTGCACGCAAATCGAATCGAATCGAACCGATACAATAATTAATAATTTATAACGTCGCGAACACGAACAATGGCTGAATCTCTCGTTGACGAAGATAAGTTTAAGACACCGCGTGTCTTGTCCCTCTCGGGGGGTCGATCTTGTGGCATCGCAGTTACAAGTATATCAACAAAAGAGAAGAATTACAATAGGAGGTACAAAATAGAGAAAATAAACGTTGTATAAGAAAAAAGTTAAACCAAAGTCTCGACTCTCTCCGCAAAAACAAAAAAGAACCATGTGTCTTTAAAGAAAACGCTGGCAACACTCACTGCTACTCCAGTTTCTCGCGTTTAACATTTATTTTCGACTTGCGGTTCGATGTAACGAAGAGTACTACAGGTGGATTAATAAAATCCATCTTATGTAACGTGGGCTTTTTTCTAACGTGTTTACACAATGTATGTCCAACGATGGCGTATGATCCGGCGCTGAAAGTATGAAGGAAGGAAAGAAAATCACATGCAGGTATCCGAAAGCACGCGTCCCGTGTGCTCTCTCCTACGTAAACAGCAGCATGTACAAGTAGTCTTCCAGTCTCGAAGGCCAGCGCAATTGCGTCCTTTATGCGTACCTGTCTCTATGTGCATCTTGTACTTAAATACGGAAGAATATCGTGATTCTTGTCTCGAAACGTCTCGAAAGTCTCGCGAGCATTGCACTTTGGGCCCTCCTCTTCGAGAGGAGGAAATTTCCATGGAAGAACCGTGTTAGAAAAAAAAAAAAAAAAAACTAAACAACAACAACAAAAAAAAACTAAAATGTAAAGGGTGCTCGGAGGCTTTCGTTCTCCTTTCTCTCTGTCCTCGCGCTCTCGTATCGTCAGATATCAAGCGAACGCGAGTTGAGCTCTCCGCGGGAGGCCTGTGTCTATCCTCTCTTGAGTTGCTCGAGCGGTCCAATTATCCGTTCACGCTCCGCGTCACTTCCTGTCCTCGGGCAGCTCCTGATTGGTCTTGACGAGGCTGTAAGCATAACTCCTGTCCTCCGGATGCTCCTGATTGGTCTTGACAAGGCTGTAAGCGTGACTCCTGTCGTCCGGAAGCTCCTGCTTTGTCAGGCTGTAAGCGTGGCTCCTGTCGTCTGGATGCTCCTGCTTGCTCAAGCTGTACGTTGCGTGACTCCTTTCCTCGGCGTGCTGCTGTGCTGCTGCTGCTGCTGCTTGCTGCTGTTGCTGCTGTGCTGCTTGCTGCTGCTGTGCTTGCTGTTGTGCTGCTACTTGCTGCTGTGCTTGCTGTTGTGCTGCTGCTTGCTGCTGAGCTTGCTGCTCGATTTTGACGAGGTTGTACGCGTGGCTCCTGAACTTGGCAGGTGGATCGTGAAGCGAGAGCGGCTGCAAATGAGGCGTCGGTGGCGGAGCCTGGTGATGCTGGTCAGTCGACATTGCGTTCATGCTGGACATGGACAGATCCGTCGGCATGTCCATCTCCGGCTCCATGACGCCCGATAGGGACTCCTCCTCGGGCTCGGACTTTATTCGCATCTGCTGGCGCAGCAGGGATATGTTCTTAATATTCTTGAGCTCTGTCGGGTTGCGCAGGAACCTGGAAGGTAAATTAATATTTCATTAGTCACGTTGAATATTGCTAACAAGTTTATGGAACTTGAAAATTGGGGTCAGAATGAGAGTACTTACTGGTAGCAGTGTCGTTCTCCCTGGACCTTTCTGAGTATGTTTACGCGGTAGTAGTAACGAAGAGCGCGGCTCATCTTGTCGTAGTTCATCGAGAGGTGATTCTTCTGGATTCCCCAGAGCCGAGCCAGACCCGGAGGGTCGACGATTTTGAAGACTCCTGTTTCCCTGCTTTTCCACGCGATGTAGTGTGTGTATCTCTGTGAGGGATCATTGAGCAGCTGTTGCAGAAAGTCCCAAAGCAGTCTTCCGTCTGTAAAACAAATAACCAGCTTGATTAAAATCGTTTCTCACTACTTACTACTATTTAAAGCTTGAATCATCGCATAAAAATGAATCACGGGGCTCGAATTCCGAAATGCGGCGTATCTGGCCGGGCCAGCGTTTCGACGAGATAAAGTCGCACTTATCTGCCACTTATTGTTAGTCATCCCGATTATTCTAACGCTCTGTTATTAAGTGCAAAGTCCGCCGCGCGAAATCTTCGAACCGGAAATAACAAGCAATGACTCGTTTAATCGTCGAGAAGAAGAAGGCAGCAGTGTACTCACTTGTATTGGGTTCGGGCGAGTCACTGGGGAAGAATTCCCTAGCCGCGCTGGATGCGCTCTGTCCGGTGGGCCTGAAGGCGCCCGGGGTCAGCGGCATCATCTGGGGCGGCAGCGTGGGGCTGGGCTGGTCCTTGACGCAGACCTCGCTGAGCCTCTGAGCTGTGAGGGCCGTCGGCGTGGCCGGCGGACTGGTGCTGCTCTGCTGGTTGTCCTCGTCGGAGGACTCGCTCTTGTAGATGGTGGTGTGCTGGTTGTTGTCGTTGCTGGCGTGTCCCGGGGAGCCGGCCTGGCTGTCGACCGAGGGCGCAGGCGAGAGGGTGACAGAGTTGGCCGACATGAGGGAGGCGAGGTTGGCCGCGTAGGGCGAGTCGACCCAGGTGGGGGTCGGCGGGTGGGAGTGGGGACTTAGAGGGTAGGTGATGGAGGGCCGGGTGGGGGTGACGGGCGAGCCGGGCAGGCAGCGCGAGAGCTGGCTGAAGTCGCGGGCCAGCATGCCCAGGACGTTGTGGAGGACGTCGCCGGCGCCGGGGCAGCGCTCGCCGAGGTCGGACTTTGTCAGCAGGCAGAGGGCCTTGCCGTTCATCTGGAACATGTCCATGTCGAACTGGGGCAGGTCGAACTCGCGCTCGGCCCAGCGCAGGAACGCTGCAACGTCTTCGCGCGACCACAGTCGTGGGTCGGAGGCTGTAATCACAAAATTTCATCATTAATAATTCGTTATCTTTATTTAATAGTAACCCTGGTAGAAAATTGACCAGATTCTGGGCAGAATTTCTGGTCAACAAATGTTAAAAGTGTCATTTTAACAATTGTTGACCAGAAACTCTGCCCAGAATCTGGTCAATTTTCGACCAGCAGAGAAAAACGGTTAAAGATGTTGATTAATACTTACCGAGACTGGTGGGCAGATGAGTCTTGAAGTCAAAGAGAGGACTGGGAGGCGGATGAGCGGTGGGCGAGAAGGCGTTCGTCATAGCCGAGTTGTAGCGCCAGAAGAGATCGGTAGGACTGAAGGGCAGGGAGATGCCCGAGGGGAGGCGCGACTCCATGGCCATGCTGCTGACTGCAGCAGCCGCCGCGGCTGAGACCGGCGGTAGCTGCGGCAGCTGGATATTGGGCAGCAATTTCATAACAATGAGATCACGGCCAGCGTTGAGCAGTTGGCTAGCGTTGCGTTACGATCCTGCTAAATCGGCCACACTGTAACAGAAATATAGATAAACATTAATTTTTATTCTTCAAGATAAATATTCATTATTTTAATTTTAATATTGCTCATTAAAATGATTTTTATAATTTTCAAAACCTGCTTACACATTATCTCGATTTTTACAGACATTTATTAAAAACCATTAAGCGAATCTCGTAATAAAAGCGTTAAAGCAGTCAAACAACGATTGTGAGGCACTTGGCGCTAAAAAAATCGGTAAACAGAGTTGCACAAGCGGGCAGCAAGTGAGCGAATAAAAATGCCTCTTAACAATTGGCGCTTATCGTCCGTGTGCTCAGGAGCGCTCAGAAATCGAACTCTCGGTCAAACATTCTCAAGAAAAAGTGCCGCCGCGCGACGACGGCAGGAAGGGAGTATCCGCTGCTTGAGAGTGAGTGTGCGAGTGCGAGAGCTGCCGCCGCTGCTGCGCGGCGGATTTACATAGCGTATTTCCATTCGACGTCGGCTCGCGCGACACTTCCGTCCGGGATTCCGCGAGAATTGCGTACGTGTGTGTATAGAAAGCGGCCGCCAGTCAAAATCCATTAAGCCGATAAGAAGCCTTTTTTCCCACGGCCGAAGAGGAAATTCATTTTTGTACGTGTCGATGGAGAATATTGAGAGGGCGCGTGAATGCTGAGCAGGGTAGGCGCGGCCAGAGCAAATTCAATTGATATATAGCCAGTGATTGATGGCGTGCTTACATGTATCAAGCTTGGAAAAAACGTGAATCATTTTATGAGTTTGCAGCAGCTATTACAGGCTGATTCAACTATTTCTCGAAAATCCTGATAGTATAGCTATACAAAACTGGCCCTCATCTCCATGACAATAGCCAAAAGCGCGAGATAAAAGTTTATCTCGGCGGAAGCAGTAGTCAGCTGCGGAGAAAAGCTGCAGTTATTCAAAATTGGCGCGTCTGGCTCTCGTGACACAGATCGAGCCGTTATCAGAGAGCCATTAGAGACCGTCGGCGGGTTAGTCTCCTATTGCGCAATCCTCGGCGAGATCCGCGGCTGCTGCTGCTGCTGCAGGTGTTGCCGCATACACATGCACTTCCGAGCTCGCTCGCGCTTTCACGCTGCAGCGGCACGGCCGATTTCGCAAGGGGAGTTCCAATTTCCAACGAAATCCATTTCCACACTTGCCGGCGCACGTGAAAGTCTAGGAGGAGGAGGACGAGTGGAGCTGGCTTTCAGAAGCCGTAATCGTAATCGCTCGGGCAGGCAGGCGCGAGCGAGCTGTGATGCAAGTTCGATACCGTTTTCTTTTATTGCGCGCTCCTAGAGAGGTCGCTCTCTGGCCCGCGAGCGGCACGGATTATGGACTAGCACTTTTCCGAGCTCTTTTCGACGCGAGCGCGCGTTTTTACGCTCTTTTGCTGATTCAGAGGACGATGATTCGGCTGATTTCGCTCTGTTTGCGTTCGCCAGCTTTTTCCAGCGCGATTGACATGTCGCCGCGCGGCAATTACATGATATCGGAAATTTCAAAAGCCGAAATTCCAGCGATAAATAATCCTCCTTCCTCGATATATCTCGAATTAACGGTACACACAGCAAGCCTCGAAAAAAAAACAGCCTCCTTCATGAAAGGTCCGAGCGCCGCTGAATATAATTTGGTGGCTCTTTGCCCGGGGGATATCGAGGATGTACGTCACACTTGCTTTCAATGAGATGATGGGCGCAGCGCAGCGGCGCTGACGCAAACGTTAGCTGGAAGCTGCGCGCAGGAAGAGACGAGGGAGAGAGAGAGAGAGAGAGAAGGAGAGAGAAAAAGAAAACGAGAGAAGGAGGATTTCCTGGTGCGCGCCGCAAGAGACAACGGCACCTCGACCTTCGCGTGCGCGCCGATTTTCTTTTTTCGCGCCTTCCGCGATTTATATACGCGCCTGCGCTGCTTTTTTCGGCCGCCTTTTTTCCGAGCGCCCAATTAACGGCCGGTTTGCGTGCGAGGCTGACTTTCGGGAGGGCCGTAATGACGCTGCGCGTGTCGAGATGTGCGCTCGCAGGTGCGCGCTGAAATTTCGGAGCGGAAGTGGTCGTATACGGCGAAAATATAAAAATCATCGGAAAGCAAGAATATAGGCGCGGATCGATCGAAAAAGAGCCGAGGCTGCTAAACGGAAGAACCTGCGCAGCAGCTCCTTTGTGCCTTTTTCGCTTGCGCAAGAAGCGAGCGCGCGGCTTTCTTGCGCAGCGCGCACGTGGATATAGGTATAGAGTTGGCATAAGACGGAGCCGAGCGGAACCAGCCATCGACGCCTTTGTGCTGCTGCTGCTGCTGCTGCTGTCGCGCTTGTAGGTGTGCAAGCGTATACATACACGCGTTCGTGTTTCGCTTCCTTCTTTTCACGCTGACTTCTGACCGTCGCAGCTGAATAGCAGAGCCGGCCTTTTGTCTTCGGAGGAAGGAGAGAATAAAGTGGAGGACGATTTCGTAGGTGAAAGTCTCGAAGGGGCCTTTGGGATTCGTAAATCTTGGAGACGGTTTAGACGATTTGTCAAACTTTATATATACAATGACGTAAAGCGAAAAACAAAGAGTTATGCGGCTCGATGAGACTTGAAGTACACCAGCTGGAATAATTTCCCAACTCTTGAGATCAGATAAGGAGTTAACGTCTCACTCCGGAGTGCATAGCTCAATAAGCGTCGTTCTGTCGCCTTATGAGCTACTAGCGTCGCGGCTTGCGCGGAAAGCGAAAATTCCAGCGCAGCAGCCAGCTCAGGTGCTGCTCTAGACTCGCGCTATCTCTCCTCGAGGCACACAAGCAGAGTGCAGACATAGACAAGCCCGCTCTTAGCGTTAAGTAATCGAGTGCACACGCCTTGGAGCGAGCGAGGCATTGCGACACGCCGCTAGGCTCGGCCTTTCGTGTCTATTCTTTCTCTTTTCATCGCTGCGGCTCCAATTTTCTCGATTATCAAGCCCCGCGTACGCAGCTCTCCTTAATGCGACTTTAATGCCCCCGGAGAGAGACGGAGAGAGACGGAGAGAGACGGAGAGAGAAGGAGAGAGAAAAAGGAAGCCGGCGACGATCGAGGCCAGGCGCAAGTAGCGGCGTGGGTTTCGAAAGAGGGAAACGCGCGAGCGAGCGAACCGGAAGTTCCGCGCTCGCGCGCGACCTCGACTGGCTCTGAAAGACGACGAGGTCTCGACATAAAGGCGCTCAAGAGAGAACGGATTCGGTATTGTGTAGTTCCGTTTCGAGCGCGAGCCGCGCATTTTTTATCCTTAATTATATGCGTTATTGTTTTCTGCCCGCCGGCTGAGAAAATTCATAAGCGGCATGCCTCGACGAGTAGCTTGCCAAACCGAGCGCTGGAAAATCGGCATCTTGCGGCCCGCACGCACTATACCCACTCTCTCTCTCTCTCTCTACCTTTAGCATAATACAATTATAGCACTCTCTGCTGCTGCTGCTGATGTAACGGCCCCCCGGGCGCCGTTTATGCGTACACAATATTAGGACGGCCGTAATTATGAGAGAGCCCGCTGTTACGTCAAAACCGGCTGCCAAAAACCGAAGGCGCCGATATTTACGTAAATTATTATCCAACTCCTCGTGCAATTAAAGCCGATTACGCTTTAGCCGCGCCGGCTCATCTCGCGTCCGGGCGACGCGCGAGTGCGTCTTCCGGAAAATCGCTTCCTCCGACTCTTCGCGGAATATAGCACGTAACGCTCCTAAAGGAGCCGCTTGCGTAACCGACTCAAGAGCGAGATACGCGAAAAATTCACTCCCCCAAACTGTTGAAACAAGTGCTGTTTGCGAGCGCGCGACAAAAGAGCAGGGACCACCTGCAGCGATCGCGCTGTTTGCCGATTCTTTACAATTTGCTCGATGCTACGTGCCAGCTCACTCGCTCGTTTCGTCGACGTTGCGCCTGAATGACGGGCGGCTTTAATAAACCAAATTTACATACGAGCACGCCGGATGATTATCGCCGTTCGCGAATCTTCCGCGATGCTAATTCGGCCTTTGTGCGCGGCTGTTTGAGCAGCTTTTCTCCCTCGCTGCGCTCTACAAATACGCGAGGAATACAGAAAAACAAGCCTTATTATCGGATGAGATAAGCTTGGCAATACAGATCGGGGAAAAACGCTAGACAGTCGTCGTTGCAGCGATATATTTCAGATGAGCAATTATCCAGACGCGAGTAGCTTGAGCACGCAACCTGCTTAATCGTCGGCATCAGAATCGCTCTTTTAACTAATCGTCCGAATTAAAATTGCCTCGTTCACACTCGATTTGGCTCTAATTAAAGTCTCTAATCGCGCAAGCCTTTTTTCTCTTCTCGCCCCTCATAAAGCTTCTCGGCAAGAACGAGGAAGAAAGCGTCGATGCGCACTTGGAGATCGCTGGGAAAAGACGGGGACGGGTAATTTCGCGTTGTCGTTGCCGAGGACAGCAAACATCCTCCTTTCTCTCCTCTCTCGTCCCTTTATTTTTCCGCGGCGAGCAAGAAGAAGAAGAAGGAGAAGGAGGAGAAGGAGAAGAGGAAGCCGACGTCGTAAAGAGACGCGATCGTTAAAAAGGACTGGACGACAAAGTGGATAACGAGTCTATAGGCTCGAGAGCCCTACGGTAGCAGGTTCTCCCTCTCGACATTCATTACACGCGACTCTTTTTTTTTCCGTCTTTGCTTTTTTTTTTGTTTCTTCTAAATAGGAAGGATGTCGACATCGGGGGGAGGGGAGCCGATTGCGAGCCGCGTAATTTTCAATTCCGTCACGAAACATAAATTCTTCGGACGGATATCGGAGGCTCCTTCTCGGAACGAGCTCGCTCAGATAGTGCTGGCGGCTCGCGTTGGGAGGAATTCAAAATAGCCGGGGGCACTAATCGATCGCGGTATTCCCGATCGATGTTTATTCGATGTATCTGCACTGATTGCGTAGCTTTCGAAACATCACGGAGCTCCAAATACGAGCCGATAACAGGCTCGATAAGCCGCTGCTGCGCGTCGCGATCGATCGTATTTTCCATGAAAAGTCGTTGGAGCGAGTAGCTCGCTCTTGGCTGGTAATATGCTCGCTTGGAAGAGAGCAGGAAGAAGAAACGGTGGCGATGACGAGAGCGCGCGGCAGAGAGCGAGCCATAAAAAGAGGAGGCAGGAGAGAAGGACGGGAAGAGGAAGAGCCGAGCGCGCGGAGAGGAGTGTACAAGTATACACGGCGCCGTACGAGGAAGCGCCTTGGACTCTCCGGCTCCGTTCAGCGGAGGAGACGAATTAAAGATTTATCATAATGCCGCCAAGGAGAGAAGAGAGGATTGTATAAGAGCCGTAATCCTTTCTCCCAGCCCTCTCGCTATATATATATACATATACCGCTCAGATATCACGCAATATATCCCCCCTCTTTCTCAATATCGCGTTTACCGCCCTTCCGGGTTCTCGCTTAACGATAATCGACGGAAAAACAGAGAGAAAGAGAGGCCTCATGCATGTGTATTCCGGCAAAAAGTGCCGCGCGGACGGGAAGTTCGATTCCGCTTTGCCGGCTCGCCGGTATAGAGGAAAAAAAGCCTTCAAGGGCAGAAGCGCCTGTGTGAACGCACGGAAAAGTCGGAGGACTAGAGAGATGTTGATGAACGCGAGGCGAGCGCGCGCGCGCGCGGACCAAAAGCTGCCGGCTTTTTAACTGGTTTTTTTCTTCCCGTCGGGGACCGTGCGCGAGAGAGAAGCTTGTATACCTGTTGATTTTGGACGGAGAAAAACGGCCGATTTCTGAAGGTTTATGGTAATGGCGTGGAGAAGGAGCCGGACTCTATTTTTAAACCTGATATTTTTCAGCTTGTAGCGGACGGCGTTATGGTAACGAAATTAGCGGCGTTCGGTTAAACATTCAGAGGCTGAATAAAACAATAGCGAGAGCCATAAATGTCCTTTACGTAGACGACTATATAAATAAGAGCGCGGTGGGGCAGCGGAGGACATAGCCGAGAATATGACCCAATCGTGCGGGGATCCGATTATTGATCGCGTCTAAATTCGTCGAGACGCGCGGCTGGCTTTTTCCGCAATCTAGATAATTTCCAGAGAGATGAAAAGCGGATCGATACGGGCGAAATATAAGGCTCGGCTATTGCTGAAGAATTAATGTCCGGTCGTGCACGCGCGAGCGCGTCACTGTCTCTCTCTCTCTTTTTATATTCCACGCGCCGCTCATACATGGCTGATAAATATTTGAGCGCCGATCGTTTTGTCGCCGCCTCTGCGACGTTGAGTTTTAAATAACAGGTTGTTAGTCGATAAGGAAAACTGTATCGGGCTATTACAATGTAGGCTAATTTCGATAGAACGATAGGACGGCCAATATTGCTTTTCCAGCCGCGCGTCTAATTAATCGCGATCAATAAGCCGAATGCGTAATTCCACTGAACAAAAAAAAAAAATAAATAAAGAAAAGCTGGAAACACACCCTTAAGCAAGCAATAACAGCAAAAAGATGATCCTTGGGCGACTTGTTGTCGGTGCGCGCTCGGTCGGATATTACAAAGTGGGCCGCCCCCTTTGGATTACGCTATAGTGGCTTGGCCACTGGTTACGTGAATAGACATAACGCATAACAGGCTTCGAAGCCGAGTTACGCGCTCTCTCGCACCTATATAATACATAAAGAATCGTCTGTCTGCCGCGCCATGCTCGGCCGAGCCTGCTTACAAACACACCAGCCGCAGCGGGGAAGGAGAAAGTCGCTCAGCATTTCGAGAGAGCGCGTAAGCTTATCGATCTGAGATCTCGGCGTTTTTTCGACTGAGGCGCAGAGGTTACGTTATCCTGGCCGATTACGGGAATCGAACGCGCGGCCCACTGGCTTTTTTCCGCCGTGGGAGGAAGCTGGCCGGAGGAAAAACTTTTTTGCGCCACGGACTTTCAAGTTCGATCCGTGATTGAGCGAGTTTTTTTCTTTTTTTTTTGTCGACGAGGGAGGGACAAAAACGAGGGGTATCGGCCTGTACAAAGAAACTTTTTCTTTCCTTCAAAATATAATCCAAGTTTAACGTCTCTTGCAATATTTACAGTGCGGGTAAACTAAACAACGAGCTCGCGCGAGTCGAAGAAAATATATAATGGAGGCAAATGCTTGTAATAAAAATAAAGTCGCTAACAGTATCGATCGCCTTCTCATCTGTATAATCAAACATTAAAAACAATAAAGAACGTCGAATCGAGTTTCTCTCATTGTACAAGCCAATTACGCGTAACAGGACGCCGCCGCTGTAAAATCGAGCCGTTTTAATAGCCATCCTCGCTCTCTCGCTTCCTCGGCGCGCGCGCGCGCACACAACTTCCTACACGGGCGTGCGCGCAAAAAAAAGACAGGCAGGAAAGAGAGCCGGAGAAGAAGCAGCAGAAGCGGCGGCGGCGGCAGAAGAAGCAGGAAAAAAGCGGCTCGCTCGGAATGTACACACTCGTACAAATACGCAGGCGTATACACAGAGAGAGAGGCGAAGGTATATGTGTATATAATATAGCCGCGGGCGCCGAGAGTTCGCCGACCAAATCAAGGTCGTCTTTGCGCTTCTTCTCCCTCGATAACAGTTCCTCGATGACACGTGCATAAGTGTGTATGTGCGCGCGAGGTGCATATGCAGACTCGTTTATACACACAGAGAGAGGCGAGCGAGAAACGAGAGCGGGAGATAAAAGCCGCGGGGAAGTAAACAGGCTGCCGGTTTTTATCGCGCGGATTTCGACACGAGTCGAGGAAAAGACGACGAGAATAGAGAGCGAGCTTATCAGCTGCGTATTCCGGAACTCTCGTGCATGCGCGTATATATGTACGTATATATTTTTCGTCGCCGCCGCCGCCGCCGCTCGATAAGCGATCGCGCACGGATGATTTTTGTCGAGAGGTCAGAAAGCGATTGCGCGGGGAGAGGGGCGACAGAGCGAGCGAGAGAGAGACGTGGAAGAATTCCTTAGGGATTTTGGTTGTTTGCCGCAAGCGCAGACTGGAGTGTTATTGATCGACTCTTTTGCTGACGGCTCGCTTCTGCCGTTATCTGGCGCTAATTGCGCGACCGAAAGAAAGAGAGAGAGAGACTATGTGGGTCGTTTAATTCTCTCGATTACCGACGAGAGCGAGGATTGTTTTTTAGCTCTCCGCATCGGCCCGGAGATTTCGGAGCGTGATTCATCGACACGTATACGAACGATTTTTATTCGGCTGACTTTCGATTTCGTTGCGGCGAGAGACCGATCGCAATTGTAAAATAATTAAACTTGCAAGAATCGCAGCTAAGAGTGTTTAATTACACGAATGAGAAGAGGCGCGATAACCCCCGGGGTTATTTATAGAAACGATCGTCTCTGGATTTTCGCAAAAAAGCAGAGAGCCTCCTGCATAATCCGGCCGAACAATGGGAAAAACAAGATAGCCGTCGCGGAAAAAGGGTGCCGCCGCCGCCGCCGCCGCCGCTGAGAATTTCACAATCATTTTCATAAGCATAAAAATATGGATTCCGCGGCGAGAAATCCGCTTCCGCGTTTTGAGCTCGCGCTCGCGCTTACGTCAGGGGCTCGGCTCTTAAATGGGCTCTTGCTCGCTCGCTCGCTCGCTCGCGCAGGCGCTCTATCTTCATCGGCGATCTTCCGCCTTCAATCAGTTTCAATTTGATCGAGCTCTCGCGCGCCAGAGCGGAGGAGGCCTTTATAACCGTTTATTGGCTGCGTTGTCTGGCTAAGAGCTGTGTGTGTGTGTGCGAGAACTGCTCTTCGTGTACGCGAGAGGCGCGATCAGAGTCGTTTTCGAAGAGAGCGCTGCGGGCGCGAGAAAATTATGTAATTAATCGGGACACACTCCTCTTTTTTTCAAAAGAAGAGTTTGCTTTTGTTGAGTAATGGACTCGGTTTTTAACCTTTCGACGGCTTTTTATATTGTGTAAGTTTGAAGCGACGCGGTTATTTTCCAATACTGATTAATAAACTCGTGAGAAGCGTCGCAGGGGCGCGCGTAAAGCAGCCCGATGACTTAACAAAGCATAAATTCAAATCGTTCCACAGCGAGAGAGACGGAGAGAGGCAGTAAAGGGTTAAGCGCGGCCTTTTTCTGCAGGCGCGGGCAGAGGCGTGAATCAAAGTGCGATATAAAACTCGGATGCCCGAGCAGCTTTATTATTCTCGCCAATCGGCCACGAATTTATCGTTTATGCATGAGCATGTGTTGGCTCTCGTGTCTACACGCTTGCGCTACCAGGCAGTAGTAATCGCTCAGATGTTTTTATGTGCTTATATACAGGCGCGAGCGCTAGAAGCGCTGACATTGCGCGATGCTAATGCAAAGACGTTTTTATCCCGATCTGTACGGGCTTTAAACTTAGTGCTTTCCTAATTTTCCATTTAGCACTGGCTATTGTATTACAGCATTCAGTCAAAGTACCCCCCTGATTTTTAACACGTCTGAAAATCCGCCAAGAGAGCCATCAGAAGAGCGCGCGATGCAAATTCAATTTACCTTATCTCTCCCTCTCTCTCTCCTCTCATGGACCTCCCATCGCACTTCCTCGCTGCGTCTCGCTCTCGTATCTCGGCTCGCGCGCACACACATGCATCGCCGTCCGCTGATAAACGCCTTTGACGACGAGGCACGAGTGTCAGTGACCTGTGCGCGCGCTCGCGATCTTGAGCCTCAGTCTATACGTACTGTATATACTGCCCGGGGCCACGGAGAGCTCGTCTCTCTCGCACCTGAGCGAGCGCGAGAGGCCGGAAGATGCGCAGGATTATTGGCGAGGGACTCGATTTTAATCGGCTTGGATGAGAGCCGAGCTGTTTTTCTTCCTGCCTCGGAAATGTAAAAAAGCGCCGTCGACTGTCTATAGAGCGTCGAAAGCTGCAAAGCTACAATTCATCCACTCGGGCGGAGGCAAAAAATCCCGGCAGTGTAGACTGGAAAAGTTTTTCCGTGCGCGGCGGCAAAGAGCTGTATAGGTGTATATATACTAAAAGCACAGAGGCGGCCTTTTTGCGCGGGGATAAAAAGAGAGACGCGGAAACGCGTTTACATAGCCGGCGGCGATATTTACACCCCGACCTGCAAAAGCTTCCACGTACTCGGCTAGCGGTATATATAAAATCGCGCCTAGGAATCCTCTCTCTCTCTCTCTCTCTACTCTCCCTCCCTCTCTTACAATGGCCGCTCCGCAGCATCCGGGGGGCTGACCCTTTCCGTAAAATACCTGCTCCGCCGCCGGCGGCAAATACACACGCACACTTGTCGCGGAGCTTTACAGTTACATCCGTGCGTGCGCGGAGCGAGCGAGAGAAGGAGAGAGAGAGAGAGAGAGATCGAAGGCGGAGGTAGCCCTTTTTTTGGAGAGCTGCGCACCTTAATGATATACGATCTCATTGCCGAGGAAAAGAGCTGCCGCGCGTTGATGGGCCGGGAGATGCTTGCGTGACGACTGGTTTTGTTTGAGTTTTCAGGAGGAATGATAAGCAGGAGGTTTATCTCTGAAACAGCGCGGAGCTGAGTATCGGTTATAGAGCGAGCGCTGTATTTAAAGTATCGGTAAAAAGAAGCGAGCCCGAAAATCTGGGCAGCTCCAGCGAGCCACTCCCCTCAAAGCGTCTTCCTCTCTCTCTCTCGACCTAAACAAACCGCGCTCGCCCTCGTCTCGGCCCGATTTTCCACGCTCCTGGCCGAAAAAATTCCTGCCGACCTGCCATGCGTGAAAGATCCTCGCTTCTCCGAAAAAACTCTCGAGCCACACACACACAGAGAGACACACACGAGCTTCGTCACCTGTTACTGGCCGAGCGCTGCTCTCTCGTCTGAGAACCGCTGCTTGCGCGCCGCAAAAGAGAACAGCACTGTGTGCACGTGCAGCGCGCGGCCGGAAGTCGATAAAAAGGCCCCGCGCGCTCACCCTCGTCACTCGAGGAGAGCCACCGCCGCCGCCTCGTCATGGGAACGGCCCATCGCTCGGTCCAGAGAGAGAGAAAGGAGAGAGAGAGAGAGAGAGCGGACCTTAAAGCGCCTGCAGGCACTTAAGTGGCCTCGCTCGCGCTGCGTGCACGCGCGGGCTCCGAGAGAGCAGAGCGAGGTTTTGACTCGGTTTTTTCTTTTTAGAAGGCCGTGCGCGCATCCCGCATGCAATGTGCAAGGAGAAAGAGAGGACTCGCTGCTGCTTTCTTTCACGCAGTCCTCGTTTTTCTGCGATGCGCACTTTAGCTTCTCAGTTTCTCTCTCCTCTGATGCTGGGCCGGGGGAATCCGTAATTTCGAGGTGCGGATTTACTGCCGGAGGAGGATTGAAATTTTCGCCTTGGATGCGCAACTCAATGCGCAGAAGCGGAAGCCGCTAAACTGTTTCGCCAGAAATTTTCAATGCACCGCCGGGGAAAAGAAATTCCTGCGTCCTTTCTTGCGCCGGCCACGCATCGCGCGCCTTTAATTGAGCCGTTTCGCGCGCCCCGCAGCCACCGCTCGCGCTGGCAAAAAAGCAGGAAGAACGCAAAAGCGAGCGTGTAGTAGTGTATACGTCGCGCCGAGGAAGGACGAATCGACGCGAGAGTAGGAGAGAAAAAAAACCGAGACTACGGGCACTTGTTGCTCGCGCGCGCTCGCCTACGACTTGGAGGAGTTCTTTTTTCGTCGGATTCTCGGGCCGAGCTTTGCTGCGGGAATTTATAATTGAAAAGTTGCAAAATTTCAAAGTGAGCGGGAGAGCGTCGAAGGTTTTCCGCTTTGCCGAGACACCTGTCGCTGACGTGACGGATTAATTGATGCTTTGAACCGACTATAAATGTATAATAAAAAATAAATACTATAAACTATATGCAGTTTACCCGGCAAAGAAAAGGAATATGGAAATAATCGGTCAAAAGCCAGTCTCGATGAGGATCGGCTCGGTCGGCGCCGAGAAATAAAAGTCTGAGGACGCACCTGCGTCAACGGGCTGCATCATCGATCGATAAATCGCTCTGGCGAGTTCGCCCGGAAAAAACGGAGCTCGCGCCGATGTCTCTCGCGCGTGCGTGCGTCAAGCTGACTCACGGCGCGACTCGCATACCTGCGCGCAGCTCTTCTCGCGAGAAAAAAGCAAAAAAGGCGACTCACTGCGAGTAAAATCGGGATACAAGTGTAAATAAATAATCGCTCTTTATTGTCCCAAAAACTCGGCCGCGAAAGAAAGAAGAAGAAGAAATGCCCCGTCATTCGTCTCGAATATCCGAGAGAGAGAGAGAGAGAAAAATGGGGCCTGGACAAAGGGGGTGCGTTATTATTATCCCGTCGGGCAATCTTTGGCTGTCCGAAATCCAGCAAAGTGCACGCGAGCCCTGCACAAAGCGAGGTGGGAAAAAGGAGAGGAAGGTATAGACGTTTTTCCTCGATTAATGCGCCGAGGGCCGGCGCGTCGTCGTATTGTTCGCCGGGGGAAAACATTGTTAACGCCGCGGCATTGTGCCCCAGAAGCAGCGCGACGCCCGCACAATGGGGGTGCGCGCAGCTATACGAGCGCTTTGAAGTAACGCGGAAGTCCGCGACGCGGGACGTCAAGCGCGCGGTCACTTCAGACTATACCCGGCTTCCTAGAAAAGCGGGGAAACGCGCCGAGGGCGGAGATTGCACGAGAGGTCCTTCTTCTCCTCCTTTCTCTTCTTCTTCTTCTTCTTCTTCTCTCCTTCGCCTGCGAGTTTCTCAATAACGAGCGAGAAGATGTTCCTAATTTTTCGACCCGCTCTTTCTCTTTCTTTCTGTTACGAGAACGGAGCTTGTAAAAACAAGATGACTTTTTTTGTCCCTTCTTTTTAGGGAGGAAAGCGATAGCGGCTTTCCACGGGCATTTCACGGCCGGGAAACGATCTTTTCTGAATCGATTCTTCGCCGTGAATGCTGGAGATTTTTTACTTTTCATCCTTGTTACAAGTCGTTTTATTGTTACGGCGTGAATGCGTGCTCCAAGCTTTCAACATATAGTATTTTTCAATCTACAAATCCAACAACTAAAAGTTATAGCTTGTAAAAATTTAATTTCGTTAAAATCTTGTCAAAATAGAAAACAAAAGTTGACGGAAAATGAATCTATTATTTCCCGGTCGAGTCCTAAAAGAACGGAACGAGCAGCTCAAACAGTCGCGAGCCAGGCTGCGAAAAGGCAATTAAAGTAGCGATATCGGAAAGAACTATTGGCGCTGTTTATTTTTAATAACCCGGCGATGCCCGAGTGGCGCGCGAGCGCTACAATGCACATTGTCGTCAAATGCGGAAGTGCTTACGTAAGGTATTTTGTATATAGGATCGTTAAAAACATCGTCAATGAGTTCGTGCACTCGGGCAAAAAACTCGTTCTCCCGAGCGAGCAAAAAATTTATGTTAATACGCCGACAACAGAAACGCACACACACGACTTCTTTGTACGTAAGCGGTAACTCGAACGTTTTTTTTTATTTTTTTTTATTTTTTTCTTTTCTTTTTGTCATCGAGCGTATTAAGTATCGTCGACTAAAGACTATTATTTCCGGCAGCGTTTGCAGGTTGACGTTTTTAACGATCGCGACCAATGAATTCTCAGGCGATATGTGTATAAAAGTCGAGATAAGTAATTTAATTTGGTGGATATACATATAAGAGTGACTCACGCTTGGAAGAAGGTTGAGCAAAGGATAGTTTCTGCAACTCACCTGTAACATAAAGAGAGATGACGATTAAATTTTCATAATCAAATAGAACATCAAATATTTAAGAGTCTATTGGAATTTTCGAGCGAGTGATTAGCAATAAAGGGGAGCGAACACGCGCTATTTGCATTGTCGAAAAAAGGCAGCAATTTTAAAAGGGATAACCGAAATTAATCGATACACGTCTATATATACATTTGCCAGTAGATTAGATAGCGAGAGCGCAAACAAGTTGCCGAGGCTAATCTATGCGAATCCAAACATTAACCTACATTCGCTGGAAAGCTCGATATTTTCCTCAAGTAAAATTGACAGCTTCCTGAAGGACCGTGAAAAAAAAAAAGCTGAAAACCGTTAGAGTCTCGAAAATCAGCGTACTCGAGTAGGCAGCAGCAGCAGCAGCAGCTTTCCGTCCTGTCACCCCCGTCATCTCGAGTTCCCCCCTCGCCGGCGGCAGCAACCTGCGTCTTCTCGGAGGCGCACACGTGTTCGGCTCCTTCGAGACGGGGCAGGAAATGCGGGATAATTCAGAGCGGAGAGCGGGCCGATATCTGCGCAGAGCCGAGGAGCGTGAGAAAAAGAAAACCGAGGGAGGCCGAGGAGAGCTAGAGAGAGAGAGAGAGAGAGAGAGA
Organism: Eupelmus urozonus; assembly: GCA_900480035.1. NCBI lineage: Eukaryota > Metazoa > Arthropoda > Insecta > Hymenoptera > Eupelmidae > Eupelmus > Eupelmus urozonus. Next base: position 58,400 of record UELX01000229.1, on the reverse strand, counting down.
GAGGAGATTAATCCCTCTCGAAGGAGGGACAGAAACCTGTTCGCTCGGGGGAATCGAGAGGGGAGATTAAGAAGAGTCTGGAGCTTCGATGTGTGCCTCTCTGTATATTTTCTTGGCTGAGGGTGTTGGAAGAGAGACGCACTTTTCGTGTAATCACGAGGCGCGCTGGCTTTTAATTCCAGGCGGGGGGAGCGCTTGTAGGTGTTTTTAATGCGGCCAGGAACAGAGACTGGGCTGCTTAATGACACTCTGCTGGGAGCGCGCTGGCTAAATATCTCGAGAAAATGCGTGGATGTGCTTTCCCGCTGGATTTGAAAACAATGCTTGGAAAAATATTTACGAATTTCGGCCGATTCTTCATGGGCGCCTATACTCTCGAGCGAGAGAAGCTGACGAGTAAATAAGAGAGAACAAAAGCTTTTTTCGCGCTCTAAAAATAAAAAGTCCGGCCCAAAAATAATCCGCCGCATAAAATCGAATTCGAAAATAAAAAAAAAACGCAGCGGAAAAACAAAACGTCTCTCCGTCCTAAAACAACACGCACAACTCTTCCATCTCATCTCGGCGCCCGAAATCGCAAAGTTTTCGACTTCCTCTAAATTCTCCCACACATCGGATCGACTCGGCTTACGAGCTGCAACTCGGGCCCAACATAGACACTTTTCCCTGTTAATTGATGGGTATACCTGCAGCGTGGCAAACGAGATGATCGGCCGGATTACTGGCCCGGATTATGGATTCAAAGAGGAGTAAAAGCCAATAATGGGCCGTGTGGGCGTGGTGACATCCACAGAGAGAATGAAGGAGTTAAGAGGATGAGGCCATTGTTCCCCGGGGCGAGCAGATCAACGGAAATCCTTAAGGGTGATTACGAGCTGTAAATAATGCCCGCCGGACTTTGGGGGCCGTGGCTGCGGTTTTTCTATTAGTGCTTCGCGCTTTTTTTCTGCCACAATTGGGGAAGTCTAGTTTTACGCTTTTTAGTCGGACGTTTTTTTTTTCAGCAGACCGGTAACGGAAGCATATTGGCTTTTAATTAAATGCTGTCGATAAATGATGGTTTTTTTTTAGCGTATCTTGAGGAAAAAAATTTTCTCGCCGATTGAAAAGTACGCATGATGATAGTGAAGCGCGCGCGAAAACAAATTTACGATTACGATAAAACGTTTGTTACGAGCTGCGGCGATAACTCCTTTGTCACGGACATTAGCATTCCCCGGCGCTTTTTTTGTCCGCTGGTAATGAACATTGTTTTCCTGGTCCAAGCTCGCTCGCGAGAATTTCGCAGCCGCCGGCGCATTAACGGCTCGCTTTTTGTACAAAATCAATACGTCTACGTGAATTTTTAATACCCTCCGACACTTTTTGTTCCCAATTTAAAATTCAAATCTCTCGCGTCACCGAAACAGCGCTATTTCAAATTCAATTAAGCCCGGCTCCAAAAAAAAAGAAGAAAAAAACACAGCGCGGCGTAAAAAAGGCGGAAAACAAAGAGGCAGCGAAGAGCTCTTCTTGAAAACGTGCCGGACGACGAGTGCAGCGAGCGCGTGGGTGTGCGGGTATTGGGAACGCTCGAGAATTCCAAGCGCCAGTTCTCTCTCTCTCTCTTTCTTCCGACAAAAATAAAGAGCTGCTTCCTCGCGAGAGCGCGTATTTATATTTGTTCGTGCTGACGTTTCGCGTTCCGCGTTCCTCTTCCGCGCTCGGCCGCATCGTCGTATAGCAGCCAGACGACTCGAGAGAGTCACTCGATTTAGAGAGGAGTGCGAGAGCCAATAAAACCGATAAATCCGGCGCTCGCTCTCCGGGGCTTCCGAGTCTGTTTGGGGACTGGGCCTGGCTATGCTCGCTAGCTCGAGATTCGTCGATTTATAATGGGAGATTTGTAAGAGGTGTATATAGTAGAAAAAATGATCGCACGTTTCTAAAGCTGGTTTTCCGGGTTGACGAGTAACATCTATACATGTTAAAATTTGGGCGTTGGTAAATGTTGATTTATGTAATATTAGACTAGAATTTTATAGACGAATGAACACAAAACGAGCGCCCGCTACGTTAGTTAAATATTTGAACTACGTATCGAAAAGTACATTTGAAAGTGCGTCAATTGGTCACGAAACACGCGTATACGCAATTAAATGTATTCCGAAAATTATATTTAAAATAATTATCATAAATTTCTTGTGAAACATATGCGATACACGCGCCTATTGGTTTTCATCAAACCAGGGAATTCCATATTTTTCCAACTTATCTGTTGCTTCGCTTTCTTTAATTGTACATCGATAACAAATTCATAAAAAAAAAAAAACGAACGCCAAAAAATCATTCTACTTGACTGATAAGTCACTCATTAAGTTGAATAATAATTACAATCAGATTCGATAGGCGGCGTCGGATCACGTGAAGTTTGATAAGTCCGAATTAAAGGCCCCTCGGCAGATAGGAAATGAAAAATAAAAATCGATAACGCTAAGCCTATTTATAGGAGGCTCTTATTACGGCACGAGGCTAATCAGCCGTTCATCCGGTCCGATTTCGCAAAAGTGCATTCTTGGAAAAAGCGAGAAAAAGCGATGGATCTTGAGAGTCGGAAACGTCGGCGGCCACCGGCTCACTAATAAAAGCAGCCCAAGTGTCTGGGGGGCCACCCCGAGGGAGAGAGACAAAGAGCGAGGCGGCAGCGGCGTTGGCCGCGACACTTGGCCAAACTATTTTGAGGCTGCGTCGATCCAGACTCTGGCTTACAGAGAGAGAGAGAGAGAGCGAGAGAGCTCGCTCTCTTTCCGGCCTGCTCGTTCTATTTCTCTCCGTGGCGAGCGAGCTTTCTACCTCTTCCCCTAGGAGCGCGCGAAAGCTCGCGTGCTCTATTATTACGCCCCGGCCCGCGCGGTATTATTTGTGCACCTGCCAAACGGGCCGTTACTTCCGTCTCGGGGAGAGCAGCCCGGAGAGTGGCGATCGAGCCCGATTTGGGAAGAGGAGCGAGAGAGAGAGGAGAGAAGCCGGGCAACGACTCGCCCGCGCATCGCGCGCCAATTTTCCGGGGGGAGTGGGGCTTTCTTTGGTATTTTCGGCTCGCTTCCGCGCGCGCGATTCGAGCTTTTTCGGAACGACGAGTCACCCTGAACTTTTTCCTCCAATTAGCTCTGAGGAGAGCTGCTACAGTTGGCTCGACGAATTTTCTCAACGGCTCTCGCGCAGCTTCCTTTTAATAAAACACATCCATTACCTTTTCCGGGATCCTGGCACTTCCTCGATCCTCCCGCGGCTCGAGCGCGCGCGACTACCGTTTGACGCGAGTTTGAGAAAGGCGAGCCGCTATCGCGCGCGCACTCGGGTTCCGCCGCAAAACGAAGAGAGCGAGAGGGGAAGGAGGCAGCTTGCGTTGCTTGGGAACGCGAATCCGCGTGCCTCTCGGCTCTCTCTCTCTCGCTAGGTGTATAAATATGCCCAGGAGGAAGTGACTCCGATAATAGATCGCCTCTCTCCCGCTCGCTCGCTCGCTCCTATCTACCCGTAGGCGAATATTACCGGTCGCCCTCTCCTCCTTAAGAGAGCGCGACTGGCTTTGACGAGCGCGAGCCAGGCGCTACGCGTCTGATTGATCGGTTTTTATTTTTAATCGATTTTTCGCCGCTCTTGTTGCAGTCCATTGTTGTGAGCGGGCAATTTCTTGTTGCGCTCGCGGCCGGCGCGCGTCACTGTCATTAGCCGAGGCCGAAGATGATGAAGAAAAAGGAGAAGCGGCTTGAAAAGAAGCTGCGAAATGTATCCCGCATCCCACATTCATCCGCGCTTGACCGCAGAATCTTTTTCGAAAAGCGCGCGCCTCTCCCCTTTTAATCCCGCTGCTGCTGCTGGCTCGGCGCTAAAAAAGAGCCGGCTGCAGCGGCGGCGGCGGGCCCGAAAGAAGAAAAGCATCGCAGCAGCAGCAGCAGGAGGAGAGAAAGAAAGAAGACGAAAGGTGCGGTCGTGCGCGAAGGACGGGGGGAGGAGAAGGAAGAGGGAAAGAGGAAAAGAGGAGGAGCTGGCAAAAAGAAGCTGGCGCGATATTGCGAGGAAGGGCTTTGTACAATGGCAGAGAGCGAGAGCGCTCGATTCGATTAGTAATAACAGTGATCTGCGAGAGCGTGGAGCAGTGTTAGGACTAGCGAGTATCGCGAAAAGTTGAGAGCGCGCCGCAGTAGCAGAAGCAGCGCGGCGGCAGCAGCAGGCTAAAAAAGAAGCTGCAGCGGCGTGCAGCGAGCGGCATTCTTCGCCAGGGGACCGGATGCCATCCATCGCCTCGCTCCTTTTGCTCCCTTTTTCGTGCAGCCTCGAAAGATGAGGCTCCCGCGGAGCGAGCGAGAAAGACAGAGAATGTCCTCCTCCTCCTCCTCCTCCTTCTCATCCTCATCCTCCTTCTCTTCCTCGAGTTGAACGAAGGACGAGAGAAAGAGAGAGAGAGAGAGAGAGCTCGGCAGCGCTTCCGGTCCGGATACAGACCGGTTCTGTCTCGTCCCGAGCGAGCGAGCGCACTTGCAGCCGCGCAGCGAGAGAAGCTCTTTTCTCTCGCGCGCTGCAGCAGAGCGACGAATATTTTTCAAGACTACAGAGCACAGGTACCGTTAACGCGCGCTCTCTCTCGCTCGCCTCTATTTTATATAGCTATACGTCTATCGGCCGCTCGCTCTTTTTCTCTCTCCTTCTCACTCGCGGAGAGCCCATGCTTTTTTTGCCCCGCACCGCGGCTCACTGATTTCGAAACGACGTACTCGCTTCTCTTCTTCGTCTTCTTCTTCTTCTTCGTTTTTTCCGCTTGCGAGAGGCGCTTCCTCTCCGCAGCTCGGATCGCTTGAGAACCACTGAGCCAGTCGAAGAAGGGCGTCGCACGAGCTCCAAAACGAGTCGGTATATATTTTGCTAATGGCTCGAGATAAGCTCTAAGACGCTTCTTAATTTTTCGAGAAAAGCATCAGTAACGGGTTGAAAAGGGCGAGGTTTGCGCCGGGTAAACAAGCGGCTGAATAAATTTTAACGAGTCATTGATTTTGATGCGAGCTTGCTGCTGGCTTCGTCCTCTCGAAAATCCCTCGGCTGCGAGAGCGATGTGTATACTAAGCGAGAGAGCGAGGTATATAGAAAGGAGCGCGTACGCGGAAGAGAGAAACGGCTTATCGCTCTCGCGCGCGCGAGCTTAACGATCGATCCGAGCCCTCCGGCGGCCTCGAGTCCTCCCCTCGCGCTTCCGGCTTCCGGGTTCTTCCGGCACGGCCGAGAGAATTACGCGGCCGCGGAAGTGCGCCGCCCTTACTCCACCTACCGCCGCTGCCGTATTATCTTTTGCTCGCCTATACTCTCGCTACTCGCTCGCACCCCTCGATTCCGGAACTAAGAGGGGAATTTTGCCTCGCTCTCTCTCTCTCCCTCTGATGCCTTGAGGGGAAAATGCCGAAACTCCCCGCGGGGCTTTCCCTGAATTTTGGGGGCTCGCTTAGACTGACAGGTTGAATCGTTCCGATTTCAAGAGAACGACTACGTGAGCGTGAATAACTTGGAGAAATACGCCATCTCCCCTTTTTTTTCTCTTGTTTTTTTCCGCTCTGCGGGCTGGTTTCTTTCAAAGGGCTTTTTGCTTCTATAGCAAGTTTGCAGTTTTAGCTTTGTGATAAAGATCGAGACTATTGCAATTAACGCCTTTAAGGAACACCTTTGACGAAATGATCCTACATAAACAAACAAACGCTCGGCTGTGGAAGGCATTACTTAGAGATAAACACAGTAATCCCTTGCATAACGAGCGCCACCTAATTCCACAGGCTCTTCCCCTTCAGAAAAAACTCAAGCATTCCCATCTCAAGAGTCGCTTATACACGCGGCACCGATAATCACAGTTATTTTTGACGCGTGCACATGTACAATTGAAAGCAGCATCGCTGGCGCGAAAGAGAGAGAGAGAGAGAGAGAGAGAGAGAACTAATCCCGCCTCGTCTTTCACTCGGTTAACCGGACGAATTAAGGAGAGCCGGCCCCCGTCCGCCATTTAGCCAATTGCCGCGAAAGTAGATCAAATGTACTGATGGTGCGCTGCTGCAAGCTCTCGAGAGAGCCGCGTCCTTCGTCGGCTTTGGACAGCGCGAAAGAAAGCCCGATTTAATTGACCGATCGGGGCCGCGCGCAAGCAGAGAGCGAAAACTTTCGGCCGATTACGCAACGCGGCCAGGGGAATTCAGAACGGGGCTTTTATATGTATAGAAGAAAAAAAGCGAGCTCGGGCGCAAAGGAAAAAAAAAAGGGAGAATCGAGTCGGTGGTTTAAATGGAGAGAGAGAGAGGGGGGAGGGAGACTGCGCAGAGCCAGCTCTGTCCATTAGTAGAAAACGAAAGAGCGAGAGAGAGGAAAGCAGAGGCTCGTCCGTATGTACACAGCGCCGTATAGACAGAGGCTCTCGCGCCGCGAGTACAAAGGGAGAGAAGCCCCCTTTGCTTCCGGATTGAAGCGCGCGCGGCCGCCCGCGCAACGACGACGACGACGACGACTTTGAGCCAGTGTGTACATACAAAGAGAGACGAGCGCGCTCGCCGAGAGATGGCGGAGCGATGTACTCTCGGCCGCGAGCTCCGCACAGCACAAAGAGCCGCAGCAGCTTTTTTTCGGGGATGCTGGATTTACAAGTTTTGAGGGCTTTTGCCTGGCGCAAATGATTCTTTCGAGGATTGCGTGCCGAAACTCTTCGAGAATCGCTTTTGCATAATTACGTAATAAAGATAGGAGTTTGAGTCAGATCGGAAATTACTAGGAATTAAGTATCGTATCTAATCGATTATTCAATGAGGCAGAAGCGAGCTCGACTTTTTCGAGCACACCGGGAATATCAGGCAGCTGCCGCAAGCGAGATACTAAAAAGCCCACAGACGTCATGAATATTGAAAATATTCTAAATCCGAGATACAAACTCGAGACTTTTCCCTCTGCGCCGATACAATGTAATAATAATAATCCCCGGCGCAGCGTGAAACAAGTTTCCGATAAGATCCCGCTATACACATAGATTATTTACGTTAGGCGCGTCCAACGAATTTTCAAAATTCACCGAGCTATCGTGTAATCGATGCAGCTTGCTCGTATCATCCGGGCGTTTATATATCTGCAGACGAGCTTTATTAGCCGCGAGAGCGAAAGAAGAAAAATGTGGCAAGAGTCGCGCGCGGCAAAAAGAGCGATTTTTCCGCGTTAACGCCTCAGCGGCTCGAGGCGCTCGGCCTTCTGCACAAGTCAAGCAAATCGGATTCTGAATTATTTATGAAGCCTACTGTTTGTACAGTTGCAGTTTCAATGTAGGCGCTAATAATCGCGCCCGAGCCAGCTAGAATAATCGCGCCAGCTCGACAAAAGGCGAGCGCGCGCTGAAATGATGTCTCGCTGTAAATCAATCGGCTTATCAGTCCTCGATATTTTCCTTAGCCACGAGAGCCGTTTGCCTCAAACAATTCCATCGCGCGCGGAAAGTCCAAGGAAAAAGGGAGAGAGAAAAAAAGGTCCAAGAAGCGACGCGGAAGTGGGCAGTTCCGGGGGCGATATACGATCCATCGGCGGCGGCGAGCAGCGAGAGATATTGCCGCTCTCGTCGGGCCTCATTACTTATGCATGCGCTGTACAACATCCGCGACTCGTCGTCTCCCTCCCCCCCCCCCCCCTCTCTTTCTCCTGCACGCGCACTTCCCGGCTATAGCTATATACTCTCGGCGCGCGAAAGATTCGCCGGCGATTCTCGTGCGCGCAGCGTGTAATTACCTGCAGCCTCCCCCCCTTAAGGCCCGTAAACTCGGCCTTTAACGGCTCAATTGGCGAGGGCCCGATATGTATGTTGATTGATTTTTAGTGCTCCTCTTGTATAATACGGGTGTACGAAAATTTTTTAGCGATGCTGGAATATTGCCGAGAGAGCGGCTCTATGATTATACGGATCTTTTAATTGCCTGCACTTAATACTCGTTTCTGGAGTAAAAATTTATTGGTGTCATGTATGGCGTAATGGGCGTTAAGGGGTTAGTCATTTGTTCCCTCGCTGCGAGAGAGAGAGAGAGCGGTTACTTTAAGTGAAACTCGCGCTTCAGACTTTATACATCATCCATTAGCATTAAAGCTGCGCTCGGCAGCTACAATGACTCTGTGGAACGCAACTGCAGGAGCGCTTTTTATTTTCATTTTCCAGAATTTATTAAAAACCACTCGCCTCGAATTCCAGCATATTACACCCGCGCTAAAATCTTTACTCGGGCAATCTGTCTTTCTCTGTTGGTATATGGGTGAGCAAAGGCTCGAAAACTACATGTCCACAGGCTCGTAAATCGTAGAAAGTCCGAAAAGGCGGCGATTACGCAAGCGCGAGTGATTTAACCGTAAAGCCAATTCGGGCCGACGAGAGAGCAGATGTCGGCGAGACAAACTACACACATTGCGCGGCGTGCATGCGTATGTATAAATCAGCGGGCGGGAGAGAGAAGCTGGTGCAATCGAGCGAGAGCGCGCACGAGAGTGGCTCTTTAGTCTCTGCGTGTAGGTACTGCAGCAGCCCCCCGGGCATCGGGTTCAACACAACGAGCCAGACGCGCGCGTTCGTCGAGAGAAAGGAAGCCTGACAGAGAGATGCTGCTGCCGCCGCTGCTGGCTGCTGGCTGCCTCGGCGGGATTCAATTTAACCGGGAGGAATTTAATGCGATGCCTTCATTTTAGATGGCTTGCGTCCTAACTCGCTTGGGGGAGCCTGCTGTTTTTTAAAAAGCCTTTCTGAATTTCGTTCCTGTTGTTTTGAGGTTAACGTAAGCACACAAACACGTTGTAAATAAAAGCGAGTGTTATCGAGCACTTGCTCCTTTTGACTTTCCTCCCGCTCAGCAGGCAAAGCTCGCTAATCGAAAAAAGCGCAGCCCGTCTGACATTGTTTTCTCGATTGTCGCTCGCGAGCTTCCGGAGAGCGCGGGAGGGGAGTAAGATAAGGCACTCGTCGACTCGTCGTCGATGAGTAAACACGTTCTTAAGCGGCGTTTCCGGCGCTGCCAGATGTTATCTTTGCCGTCAGTGTACATCGCGCGCAGATTGTAATGTGCGCTCACTCGCCGCGCTTTATTACGCGTGCACGCGTGTACCGCGTGCGAATTTAAGCTCCCTCGGTGTCTCTCTCTCCCCCGAGTGTGCCGGTGATGGCCCCCTTCCACTCTCCGACGATCTGCGTATACCTAGCTCTCCGCGCGCTGTGTGCGTAAGTAGCGCTCTGCGATATGGATCGCAAAGGCGGCGGTGCGGCGGCCTGCGCTTGATTCGACGCCCGATTGATAACGAGCAGAGAGGCTTTAAAGGGCGACGTGTTCACGTGATCGAGATGATGAGGGGATCGCGATGGCTTATTGATTTTTCTCGACTCCCACGGCCTTTCCCACCGCGAGGTTATTTATATTTTCAAATTGCGCTGCGCGCGTTCTATAAAAAAACCGCGCGCATCACTCTTGCTTTCAAAACTGCAGTCATCGAAAATGTATGCGTTAGTCAACGCGCGATCGAAAGCTACTTTTTAAAAGACTGTCGCAATGCCGAAGCTGTAATCTAAAAAGGCGCGAGAAAAAGCTGCAAAACAAGTCTGCGGGACACGTAACGCGAAAGATTCGCGGATCGCTTCCGGAGCTGTGTGTTGGGCGGGGAGGGGGGAGCGCAGGCGGGGGCGGTTTGTTTACAGGCTAGAGCGCCGGTGGCTGCTGCGAGTGAGAGAGAGAGAGAAAGAGAGCAGACAAGAGAGGAAAATAAGTGTGTCTCACCTTGGTGTTATGCAGCTGGACTGCGGCTGAAGATTGGCTTGGTCAGCGGCTGGGACGGCTGGTTTTGTCGGCGCCGTCGCGGTGAGCTAGTCCCGCGTCAGAGTTCATCGGTGTTTGAGGCGCACGAGATATATACAGAGAGAGAGACAGAGGCACTACCGGCGCTGCCGTGTATATATATATACAGTGGGGCACTCGCGAGAAAAAGTCTCTGCTAGTCGCGCACCTATCGCTGTCACAAAATCGAAAAAAGTTGAGAGAGATACGCGCACGCGGCACACTGCGGCAGGCACTTTTTCCTCCTCCTCCTCTCTATCAGTCCGCACACGTTACGGCTGTATATATACGAATGCCCTCCTGGCACACTGTTGGTTAGAGAGAGAGAGAGCACACTAGGTACACAGGGTCGCGGCACTTGGCAGGGGCAGCTCTTTAAAGAGTACTCAAGTATAAGCAAGACGCAGAGAGCTCAGTTGGTTGTTGATGTCGAGTTTGTTGGATATAAGTATACTGAGAGTGCAGCCACACAGCTTGCTAGACTGGCTGACTGCTGCGCGTGCGTCGAGTGTCGAGGCTGCCGAGCGACTGAGGGAGCCGCGCGCTCGCGCTCCGGCGTTTAGCTGAGAGCGGCCGAGCGGCTCTCCTACCCAGCGCGCCCGGCGAATCAGGAGCCGCTAAGCCGAGAGCCGACGGAAATAGTCGAACGCGCCCGCTATCGTCAAGCCAGGCGCGCGCGGGGGACGAGAAGCAGAGAGAGAGACAGCCAGCTTTTAGCCTGCCGTATAGTGGGGGACAACGACGACGATCGAGCTCTTTACTTCCTCGTAGCTTCCTCGTGATGATGCCTTTTCTCGCGCGCGCTCGCTCCCAACCGGCCGGAGGAGGGGGCAGACACGATCATGCGTGTGATGTATAAATTCGCTCGCTCGCTCGCTCGCTCGCGATGTATATTGCGCGCACGCCTCGCCCCCCCGTCCCTCTCCTCTCTCTCTTGCTGTATTGGTGCGAGAGAGAGAGACTCGTTAAGTCGTCGCGTCAAAATGCCACGGAGCAGCGCGCAGAGAGCTGTTTTTCTCCTGCCAGCGGACGAGGAGAATGTTTGCACGACGCGCGGGGCTTTTTTTTTCGACGATACCAGAGAGAGGATGGCTTTTGGCTTGAGTTTGCGAGGGCGCGGCTATAGCTGTGACGGGGGTTACGCTAATAGCTCCGAAAGGTTACGATGGAATATCGCGACTACGTATATTTTTGCATACTTCTCGCATTTTATGATGAATCTTAGAAATCAATAATATTAATTAATTCCAAATGCAAAGAGGCTCGTACAAATTTTAATTACATAATATGTATGTCGCTTTGCACATCTTTAAATTGAATATTACTTTTTTAAATAGCCATGAATAGTTTACATCTTTAATTGCGGAAAATAAATGTTGCAAGTCTCTACATATTATTACATATGAACATCCTTTTAATTTTCAAGAAAGTCAGGTTTTCCTTAAATTTTATCCCGTTCTATGAAAAAATCGAATTAACAAGTGTTTGCAATGTAAACCGAGATTTCATTTCTTTAATAATTTGACCTGATTTTTAAATTAGCTAACCGCATAATTTTAATAATTATTGTAACGCATCTGTAAAGCTAATAAATCAATCGAAAGCTTAATTAAATATATGCTTATTAATTACACTAAAAAACAGAATGCAGCTGCTAATAAAAAATTTACATCAAATCTTAATTATATGATTTATTATATAGAGGTATAAAATATACTTTTTCTTTTTAAACTCACAAAAACAAAAAAGCAGTTGCCCAAATTCTGATATTTGCAGCATCGCTTAATATATTGTTAAAGCAAAAGTTCGACTTAATGTACGATCATAACAAACTTTTCAAATAGGAAGATACACGCTTACTTATTTAATTTAGTTTTTACTTGCGACAAAACAGTTTAATTTTACCTAACACAGTCTCCCCTATTTAGCAGATATTTAATACGTGCTCTACCAATATTTTTATTACTCTCGTACAAAATATGTTTTTGTATACCTATCAGCATTATCCTCTTTCTACGTAAACTCAAACAGTCAAATCGATGGCGCATAAAAAATATAGATTATCGGCTATTAAAAAGACTTGTATTAAAATTTCAACAAAATACGATTCGGAAAACACATATATTAGAAATTTTCCTCGTGTCAAAAATCAAAACAGTTGGATAACTACATATAATACGCAGTCTATCTTCAAGCGCGTCTACTTGTGTGTAATTAATTCGTTCCCCACGCGTGATTAATAATAAAAAAAAGAGCGAAAAATATGTAGAGCATCGGGCGTGTTTCCCTTTGTTGCAAGATTGTTTTTCGGGAAAATCCCGGCGCGGTGACGCCGCGAGCAGCTGTCGCACTTGTCTTTTATAGATAAAGGAGCGGATCGAATATATACGGGGGATGGATTGCCGATTGCTTGCGAATTGGCTCGTTTTGTGTGCGCGACCGGCCGCGCGACGTTTTTACGACTGCCTTGGGAAGACGTTACAAAGCGCCTTCTTTATGGCCGTATTTTAAGAGGAAGAGACCGAGAGGGCTACCAGACGCGGGATTCATTCTTATTACAACTACTTTTTTTTTATTGATTCGCGGATTTGGATGATCTAATGGGGCATTAAAATCGGATAGAAATATTAATTGAAGCTGAGGTAATAGTAGGTATAAGAAACTTTGGAACGCAGACGTTTTTCAAATTATATTTTCAATCATTACAATATCCACTTTAATTAAGTTGATTAACTTGTACCTCTAGCTCTTGAAAATATTACTTTATCTAATACGACAAATTATACAAATTGACGAGCTCTAACATGCAAGAGTTCATTTTCTCTACGTTTGTGCGACGCAAAAAGCCGAATCTCCATCAACGTAATTGTATATAAAGTCTTCTTATGTCAGAGAAGAAGAAAAGCTTCATACAATTTCCTTTACAGTTGGGAAAATAAAAAAATGAGAAGCTCCGATCCAAGAAATTAACGTGGCACGTCGAAAATACGAACTAGGTATTTATATCTTATCTCGGTTAAAAATCAAGTTAGCGCTTGGTTCCTTGCAATAATATCAAGCTTTTCGAAAATCTCCGATATCTAATAACCGATATTTATGATGAATGTCCATTTACGATATCAATTAAAATCGATTATCGACTTGCGACTATAATAATCTCGCCAATCAAGCTCGCTAATCGGCCACGACTTTATTATAGTGCAAAAATTCGGCCAGCCTCAAACTGAAATTGGCAAACAAAATTATTTCTCATCAGATCGCAAATTCATGAGTTTAATTATTCCACGCGTAAGTTAGACTCGCTTTACATCAGGCGATATCTTTATTACGAATTTAGCTTAGAAGAATTCCGCGTGAAAATTTGAATACGCGCGAGGCGCGGCAACAAAGCCGCCCTCGCCATCTGCGCAAACAGCTTTTTTTCTAGCTTAACAAACCAAAATAATAGGCGCGAGGCAGAAGAGAAAAGGCTGGCGCGCGAGCGCTATCAAAGTGCCAATGTTTGCCCGTAACGTAGGCGACATTCGCATCCTCAACTCGCGCGTCAATTCCTAATCCAAACAGCTCAAAAAGCCAGCGATCATCGCCGGCATTTTCCCCGATTCTAGTTTTCAAATTTTTCACTCAATGCAGTCGACTTTTGCAGATATACCGATCGACACTCCCATCTTGCATCCGCAAAATATCTCGAGTCCGTCGCGTAAGCGGCGAGTTACTTAACATTTATCGCGGCCGAGCCGATAAAAGTTATCTAAGCGCTGCAGATAAGCAGCGCTTGCATCGGCTCGGATTTTCGGCCGAGCCCGCGCCTATACATACTCGCGATGAGTCGCGCAGTCGCTCGATCTAATCTGCGCCCGAAGGATCGATTTCTGCGAGATGATGGCCGAGCTACCCTCGCCGGGGCGTCGATTGTGCTGGAAAGTTTGGCGCCGGCTCGATGCTTATCGGCGAGCTCATTTCCGTTGAGCTCGCTTAATCTCGCCGTTTTCAGAGATACTCCGCTGGGCTTTTTCGCGGAGGAGCTTGTTTTGACGAATTTTCGGCTTATGTAACAGGTGGGGCTCGAGTGCTGTTTTGGTGGCTTTTAATTATCTTAATTAATGGTAATTGAGAAGCGAGCTAGAGTTGATAATATTTTTTTAATTATTACCGATGTTTGCGTCTTTAATCTATTTATAGAAAACAAGTTTATAATAATGAATGTATTGAGTAATGGAACATTCTGTTATTTATTTGAATAATATCTATTTATTACTTACGATAGTTTAGCATATCATGTTTGTCATGTCTTAGAGTCTCGTGTTCTATCGAAACGAGAGTAACGTTTATGTTATTTTTCTAGACGCACTTTGAACAAAAAAATACGTAACCGTTCGCTTAACGTGAACTAAGCATTCGAGTATAAAGTTCAAAGATAAAAAAGCGTTTGTAATTCACCTAGAAAGAACGTTTTACAACCCAGTATTTATGTTGCTCGGTTATTAGTGCGCATAAAGCGTATTACGATGAAGCGAATATTTCACTTAATTAATCAGGACTTCCTCTATTTGCGTCACTCGAGATACATACATCTTGCGAAAAAGTTGAATTTTTTTTTTTTACTGCGAGCACCTAATTCAGTAATCGGAATTTAAGGCAAATATTATTTTAGATTATAGTCATGATAAATGCATCTATTTGCCTTTGCCGTCGGTGCACTGCTTTTATAGCAGGGAGCCACATTTCAGAAAGCTGTAAAAAGCATCGTTAAAACAGTGCAGAAAAAGCCTCGTGAAAATACTGGTGCGTTCATTCTATTTTTTTCTTTTCGAAACGGTAATTATATACTCTTACAAGTACGCATGTTTTAAACTTTGCCGTTTAAACATTCAATTTTGATCTCGATGAACGTTTAAAATAAAAATTTCACAGAATTGCGACATTTTCAACGTTTTCATATAAGTTTTATCAAAAAAATAATCTGCGATCTCATTAACAGAAGCATCTAACAATACCGATTTATCTCATCCGGTTTTTTCTCTGAAAATTAGCTCACTGTGTCAAGAATACCACGCATGAAAATCTAGTCTGATATCGAAAATACAAAAAACAGCTAATACTAGCGTACAAAGAAAAGCTCTGTCAAGAATATGAAACTCGTAAGAAAATTTGCTCATTTGTTTGAGAGAGCTAAATCCAAAGACAGGAGCACGAATCGACGTGGCTTGCTTGAGTCTATTTTCAGTTGTCTCCTTTTCAGTCGATAAAATTCGATAAGAAGACGCTCCGAGAGTCGCGTCGGTTCTCTCTCCGACTCGGTAATCTACGGTAATCTCGGAACTCGAGCAAACAACTCTCTCAGCTTATCAGCTGCGAGTATCAGCCGAAAAATCGCAAACTCCCGAATTATCTTTGCATCCTCCCCGCGGATTTATCGCTCTCTCAACTTCACGATTTACAAGTCGGAAAAGTGTCTATCCTTCGGAAAGAAGCAGCAAGAGCTTTTCGGCGCTCGAGCTCGTAATATTTCCGCTGAAGGCTCCACTGGAGCCGATAACCTTTCGGCGCCTCGCTCGCTTACGTCCGATAATTATACATTCGCTGAATACAGCGCGGCGCGCGAGTACAGCCGATAAAGCGAGAGAGAGCGTTTTTCCTGCGCGAATCGCGAGCGGCGCGCGCGGCGGCCAGCTGTTCCACCAAAAACCTTATCTTATCGAGAACCGAGCCGAGCAGCGAGCGAGCGAGCGAACGAGAGCGCTGTGTATTATGGGCTGTTCTCTAATCTTTGCAATTCATCTTTGGCGAAAGCAGACGACGAGCGATATCGGCCGCTCAGAGAGCGGTTCTCTGCAAGCGCCAACGCTCAAAGAGGTAGAGCAAAAAATGTAAATTAAGAGAGGTGCTGCGATGGAATTTGCTCATATTTCGTGGGCTTGCCGTAAAAATGAGTTTTTTTACGCTGTTAATTTTGGGAATATCCGATCGAGAATCGCACGCAGAAAATAAAAGCTCGAACATTTCGAATCGGTTTTACCCCATAGATTTGAGTATAGAAGTACGTTTGCTCGTGGACTAATGGAGCGCATAAAGCGGCTCTCGTAATTTTTGTAAAAAGCACGCGGCTTGGGAATTATTATTGCTTGATTTACAGCGCTTGGTTGCCGGCTGCACGAGGCAGCACTTACGCATATTGTCGGAGCGAGAAAGAGAATGTTAGCGGCCTTCGCGCGCTCTTTCCACCCATTTTCGCGCTCTCCTTCGCGTAGCTGGAATTCTTTTTCTCCCTCCCGCGCTATCTCCCTCCTTCGCTCGCTCAAACGCCGAGCAACGCGCCCTTTAATCGATCCAAGTGTCTCGTTACGCCTCAAAGAATGCACATATGACAGTTATAAGCTCACGTGCGCGCTCCGGCTACCTGTCACACACGCTTATGTGTGTTGCTGCGCGCAAAGCCACTACTGACGAAACAACAACAACAACAACAGCGCAGACGAATATCGATTTATCTCGGATATATCTCGCTCGGCTGGTGCATGCAATCTTTAATCATTTCAAACGCGACTAATGCCGGCTGCAAGCGCGCTCTTGGCTTTGTCCATTAACCCCTGGGTTAAGTGGGCGCCGCTCTATGGCTTTTTCTCCAGCAGACAGATCGCGCACAGATACGAGACTGGATTTTTCTCCAGTTTATAAGCTAGCCAGCTTGCAGACTCCAGAGCCGAGAGACAATTAAAATTCTTGGACAGATAATAATAATGCAGAGAGACAAAAGCCGAGGAAAGAGCTAGCGCCTGCTTTCGATTATGTAATTGGGACATTATTTTATTGCAGCCTTCCCCCTCGACTCTCTGTCAACGTGCTTATTAAATATGCAGCTTTCTGACAGTCTATTAAATTCTTGGATTTGGTAAATCAATTATTGGATGAAAAAAGTGTCTGAAAAATTGTATTTTCAACTTCTTTGCTATTACTGAAAACTAATATATTAAAGGACAGCAGATGCAATTTTTTAGTTTCATTTATAATTTTTCGAGAATATTACGTCTATTGATACAACAACTTGAATACGAGCGATTTTTGAAAATCAAAAATTAAATAAAAAATGTTGATTTCATATCAGCTTAAGTCAATCTTACCACGCTTCAAAAGAATAATAATATCTTCAAATATTATTTCAAGAAGAGTGCATATTAGGCCTTTTCATTGAATTTTATTTAATCCGTATAATTAAAAAGCATTTAGCGGTTTGCAAGTCACGAAACCTGCCATCGGAATACAAGCGATCTGCGGTTAATATTCATAAAAATTTTTTATCTTTCGAGCCTTATCTGTTAAATCAGCTGTTAAAAATATTGCGTAACCAGTGCAACTCCAGACTGTCGTATCCTTTTCTCCTTTCTCAACCGAACGGAAAAAAATCGCGTAAAAAAAAAACACTCATGCGACAAATGCATGGCCAGTTGCGTGCAAACGAAAAACTAGTCGCTGGCATTTCCATTTGAGAAAGTTTATTGCTCATAATTAAAATGGCCGTACGCACAATCCATCATTCGAGAAACATTTGCCGATTCTTCGAGAACAAGACAGGACAGACACACAAGTGCCAATCGTTTTTCGCGGACGATAACTCAGAGCCAGCGATGAATGCGAAAATCGGCTCTGCTATCGTGTCACGTTCGTTCATTAAAATTTCATTGCGAGCTCGCCGGGCCAGGAGCGTGCCGCCGATAAAGCTAAAGGCCCTCGTAGAGGAACTGCTTCGGAGATAACTGCGGCAAATTGTAGTATGGCATTTTTCCGTTTTCCTTTTGAAAAAACCAAATTTGCCCGACCTGCCACATATTTATGACGCAACGAATTGGCATGCCCGTATAGAAAGGTCGTCTTATCATAACATTATCAACCTTCTCACAGCTTCTCGTTTACATAGCCCTAAGCTAGAAGTATCCCCGACACCGGTCACAATGGGCCTCCAGCTTCTTAACTTTCCCCCTGTTATGGTGAATATAAAAAAATGCCTCGGCGCGAATTCTCCCATGCTCGTCTGCCATCTGCTTGCAGTGCGCGGGGCTATCTGCACAAAAGGAATATCCCGGCAACCCCTTGAAGTTATAGGCGCAAGCATATAACGATCGTCTTGAAGACGTTTGCGCATGGGGGGCTGCTGCAGCGCAGCAGAGAAAAGAAAAGATAAGTCAGTGGAACAAGTCGGCAAAGTCCACACATCATCGGGGGAATAAGGAAATCCCCTGTATCGTAACGACTGCGAGAGAGCGAGAGAGAGTATAATAACGGTCGTCGCCGTCTCCTTTTTCCCATGGCCCAAGAAAGAAGAAATCGTAACGTATGTGTATGTGTGTGTATATATCTCTGGACGGCATCTCTTAGCCCACAATATTTTCGTCATCTGCCGCCGCCGCCGCCGCCGCACCACCGCCGCTGCAACCCCCCGAGATGGAGAGAGAGCTGGTATATAGTAAGTCTTGAAAGGGAAAGAGAGAGAAGAGAACGACCTAGTCCCTCTCGCATATACAAAAACACAGCTCTCTCGGGCTCTCGGATTTTCCCAAGGAACTCAATGGAAAGGAATCGATCCCTCAAGATGTGCCGCATAAAGAGAAAAAGAACGAGCGCCCTCGCTCTCTGAGCCCTAAGGTCTGAGCCAGAGAGAGAGAGAAGAAACTAACGTCCGAGATCGGGGTGGAATAATCCAGCGTGAAGAGAGGAGAGAGAGAGAGAGACGCAGCGGCGGTTTTCAACAGGTATACGATCCTCTAGACGGAAGAGAGAAAGAGAGACTTGCACTACTCCCTCTCGGCGCGAGAGTGTCCGTGTGCAGGACACATAACAGGTAAAACAGGTTTGTGGGCGTCCTGCTCTCTTCTCTCTCTCTTTCTCTCTCCCGTTCGCCCAGCTACTACCTGTCCCGCTCTCTCTCTCAAGCTTCATCCCCCTCCTCTCGCTCCGCGGAAGGGAGCCAAAGGAAGAAAAAAGGGAGTATAGCGAGCGAGCGAGAGAGAGAAAAGGTCGGGAGAGGAAAAAAAATAAAAGGAGACCGCGCGCGCGAGCAGATCAGAGCGCGCAGAGAGAGCAACGTAGTCGTCGCGCATTGTGCGCGTGAAAAAATTCCGGTGGGCGTCCACGCACGCACTAGCGCATCTAGCTACCTGCATGATTAATGTCGCGCGCTTATCCGGCTAAGGTAATTCCGCATTAGCCCGGCTCCTGTGGGAAGGGACTGTCCTGCAGCGCCCGAGGAAGTTACGTCGATGCGTAACGACCAAAGGAACACACCTTGCATGCGCTGCGAGCACCATTTTTTTTTTCGCTCTTTGTTTACCGTACCAGGAACAGGGCTGGCTGCTTTTCTTTTGCAGGTGCGCCTTCTCTCCTGAGATGATGCTGCCCCGAAAGCCTCTCGGGCCTTTAATGTTTACATGCGTTTTTCGGAAAATCGGCTTCACCGAAAAAAGATCTTTAATCCGTACTTTTTCAGCTCTCTCTCTCTCTCGAATCATACTTTATTTCTTTGCTACAAATGAGCGTACTGTGTGCAGAGCCAAACACTTTTACGATGTGTTTACCAGCGAGTAACCGATCAATCGGCAATGCAAATTCGCTTACGGCAAACAAAGTCCACTTCCGTACACAGCACAGCAGCAGTAATACGTCTGACAATTAAATAAGCTCGGCGCTCTCTATATGTTTATTCTCGTAAATGGCTAAGACATTCTCCTCTAATTGCTCATTTTCCTTTTTTTGCCCTCCACAAGACAGTTATTTAATATTTGTTTTTCGAGGCATCGCGCGCCCGGGGAACAACCTTGCCCCGGAATGCAAACAGCATCTCTCCTCTGCGGGCGAAAAAAGCCGCTCGTTCCTCTGGAATTCGTGCGGCGGAGCTGGTGGAAGGGGGAGCTCACCTCGTCGATTTCGTGTATTTCCGGAGCGGATCGAAGCTACTTTCTCCTCGGAGCCATCTATAATGAGATCTTTGACGCGAGATTGAATCAAGTCCCGTGGGGGGCTGTCGTACACACCGAGAGACTTTTCTACTTTTCTGCCCGCTGCGCGCGCATGTATGTATATATGCGTGTGCGCGCCTCCTAGCGATAAGTCAATTCTGACTTGAGCGCGCGACGACAGTCACTGGGCTAGATATCGGCCTGTAGATGATGAATTTCGATAATGAATTATGCGGGCCCTGCTGCATGCATGCAACAGCTATGTAATCGGAATTCAAATTGTTTGCTACACGTGAGCCTTAATAATCGGCTCGTTCGGCTTTTTTTCTACCTCCAGCAGACGCAGAGAGAGAGAGACGCGTTATTATGTAAGGGATACATTTACATGATGCGATTGGTAAAGGGAACTAGTCGCTCTCTCGCGCTGTGTGATTGATCGCGTTGGACGTGGATGATTGTGCATTGTCGAGCCGGATTGCTTTATGGCTTTCCAAGCTTTTTTTTCTTCCTTACTTTTTTCCGAATTCGACCGCCTCTTTTTTCATTTCGACTTGTTGTACTTTCCTCTCGTTCATGATGTAATGTTAATTGTAACCCATTTATGGATGAATGATAACTGAAAAAGAAAAATCCACTTGTTACGTCAAGTTTCGATCATTTTTATACTTGAGAAAAACTATTAACTCGGCAAATCGAGGCGCTTATCTCTCCATCTCATTCTTAAAAGTAAAATTTGACAAATACCGATCGGCCACGGAGGCCCCTCGATAATTAAGATCCAGGCCTGCGATCATCGCCCACATCCCGAAAGCAGCAGAGCAGCAGCGCTTCGTCCGCGGGGCATCGGCATCGGCATCAGGGGGAGGAGAGGAAGCTGAATTTTTTCACGTACTTACCGCACCGGGCTCGTTAAGATCCCCGGGCACGCCGGCCAATGATCATTTCAAGGGCCTTTCCCGCATAGCAAGCAGCACCAGCCAAAGGCAATATTTCGTGTGCGTGATGCTTCTCCCTCCCTCCCTCCCTCCCTCCCTCTCTCTTCCAGCAAACTCGGAATTCAATTGCAGGCCGCGACGTGTGCTTTTGAAATCCAGCCGGCGTCGCTTCCGATCATCGCGAACTTTTCAAAGATCTTTCTTTGTTTTCCCCAGCGCTGCGGCTAATTGATTTTGGCTTTTTTCCTTTATGACCGCGAGTATGGCTTTACGAGCCCGAGCTTAGCTTTATTAGTTTCTCAAGTGGCAATTAGGGTCCGTAGAATGCAGGAGACCTTTTTCAGCCCGACATTCTTCATCTCACGGACAGATGATCGAAGCGTCGCGCCTTGCGTAACCGCCTAGTCCTCAGCTAGAGGCCAAACGAAAATTAAACGACTAACTGTTCTTGATTTTCGGCCAAGCAAACAGCAACATTCCACGTGCGCGGCAGCTCCACAAAAACGACCTCGCGCGCCCAGCAGGTTAAATCGATTTTCCATGAATCCCCGCTTGGGG
The DNA here is from genome assembly GCA_900480035.1 of Eupelmus urozonus. Classification (NCBI taxonomy): domain Eukaryota; kingdom Metazoa; phylum Arthropoda; class Insecta; order Hymenoptera; family Eupelmidae; genus Eupelmus; species Eupelmus urozonus. The sequence continues at coordinate 37,106 of UELX01000229.1, read as the reverse complement.
CCATCAAAAGAGCTGCCCAAAAACGTTCGCCACAAAAACGCAGGACCTTTCTACAACGTCATTCTCGCTCGCTCGCTCGCCTACTAGTCCTTTTCATCTCTCTCTTTCTCCTTCACCCTCTCGCTCTCGCTCCCAGAGCACTCTGCATAATTAAAGGAATATAAGCTTTTTTCAGAGTGCCGCTCTCTCGCCTCTTCCGATCATTTATACATAATCCTATCTGGGCATCTCGGGACGAACCGTTTGAATTCCAGGGGCCCCCTGCTTTTACGTTTTATTGATTCCAGGTAGATAATCCCGGAGAGCCCGAGCGCTACTCGCAGATGTAGAGACACGCAGCCACGAGGTCGTATCTATAGCAGAAGAAAAATAAATGCCCAATGTGCCGCGCTTCTCCGCAACTGTATTTATACTTATATGCGTACTTACAGCGCTGATTATCTTTCGAGCAATGCCGCACGCGCCTCCCGAATTGACAGATTTAGAGCGCGCGGCCCTCTCATTTTCGCTTTCATGCGTTTTCACACGTACGAGGCGCGCTTTGTTTTTCACGCGGACGAGGAAACGAGCTCGGAGCGTTTTGGAGGTGTACCTTATCTGCGACCAAGCGGCGGAGCGAGACTTGTTATTCGTTTATATCAACGGCTTCGCGATGTACACGGAATCTCCGAAGTAGATTACAGATTTTTTTTTTTTTTTATTGTTTGCACTTTCATTTGACTTGCTGATGACTGTCTGATGTCGATAAGATCTGTGTACTTTTTTTCGATCCATTATTTATTCTGTACAAATTCTTTTGGAAAATACTTGACTATTTTGTAAATTTTTTCGAAACTTGGAAAGAGGCACGGATTTTTATACGACTCTTCAGTCTTCAGCCGTTTACGAAACGCGTAATGTTGCGCCGATTTCATAGGAGCTATTAATTTTATGCTATTTTAATTATGGATGCATAATCTTCAAAGTTTCAAGTCCGCCGCGCTCTTAGGACGTCGATCGTTGAAAGATTTAATTTTAGCCATAAAAAATTTGTGAAAGAAGGCTAATTATAAATCATGATAATTTGTACTCTGATGATTCATAAAAATATATGAGGCGCACTATGACTAATAAGCTCATTATGTATCTCGTCTTTATTATTTTAACCCGCGGCAGCAGTTCATCAAGTATAGGTATATTTGCAGTAACGCAAAGACATGGTTTATATGTTATGAAAAATCTGCATATCACGTCGAGAGTAAATGTTTATCGGCGGTAAAAGCGAGTGAGTAGGCGAGGTAAAGGTAAAAGAGCTATCCATCAATAGAAATGAAAAATCACGGTAATGAAAGCGAAAAAAGGCCACTCCTCCGAGAAGAAAAAGAATAATCCGAAGGCCTCTCGCTGGCTCGGCGCGTCCAAGAGGGTTGGATCGGCTAGAAGCGGGCCCGCTCCGAAATTCCAAAGGAATTCTCTGACACACGCGCGAGCACGGGGAAAGATAAAGCCGGAACGAGATCGAGGCACGTGTGCATCAATGCTCCTCTCTTTCTCTCTCACTCAACAAGGTATATACCCCGGAACGAAAAGAGGTTACATTTTTCATGCGCGCAGGGTTGTGTTTTTCGAGGGTTGCTCTTCTCTGTTGAAAAAAAAAAAAAAGAAAGAGGGGGAGGAGGGACCGCATGCAGCGTTGAGGAGGAGGCGAGTGAGAGAAAGAGAGGATCCAAACAGAGGAATGTTAAAAAACCAGTTTAGCCTGCTCGCGCTCGGGGCCCGGGACGAGCGAGTCGCTTCTTTATTCTCTCGCGCTCCGCGCGGAGAGCGGCGGGCTCTCTTTTTTTCGGCAGGGAGATCCTTTTCTTTTCTCCTCCTCTATTCCGGGCCTTCTTCATTCGCGTGCAGCGCCCTCGCAATATCTAATTGGGCAACTCAATTTCCTTCCGCGCGCTTACAATAAATTCCAGCTCTCGCAAGCGCGGCTCTTTAAAGAATCGCGCGCTAGCCGCGGCCAAAGTGTAATTTGCGTATTTAGCGCGCCCTCGAAGGCGCCAAGGGCTCCTTCGTCGTTTATTCTTCTTCTCTTGAAGACGAACACTTTTTTTTATTCCAAAGAATCTCATGTAAGAGCGTAGAATCACGTCAACTGAGCAAACAAGTGTAATAACGCTCGAGCTTTTTTGAAGAAAAAGTCACAATACAAAACAAATAGATTTGTAAAAACACGTGCTCGAGAGCGAGAGAAAAAATGAATTGTTAGAAGAAATCAGGGAAGTTGAACTTCCACGAATCGGCAACATCTTGTGTAAGTTGTACACACGCGCTGCTCTGATAACAGCTGCTCTTATCGTGAAAGCCAAGCGCGAGCCTCACCTGATCTCTCCCGCTCGGCCAGCTTGGAAAATGCTAATTTCCAACGAGCCTCGCTTACACATATATTAGCAGCGTAATTAATTTGTCTAGCCAAGTTCAACGCACTTGCTCCCATCTACGTTTTTCTATTGTTCCCTGTCAATGCCAAGTTACTCGCATACCGATATAGAATTCAATTTCATTTTATTTTTTTCTTTCCTTTTTTTTCGGTTAAAGAAAATTTAAAGAAAAAATTCCGACTTCTCAATCCTTTTATACCGTGGGCCAATAATTCCTATATTTGCACAAGTGTTTCCGAGGCGCGTTTCGCGAATGTAAAACCGTGACGGCGCCGCCGGAGGTATCTTACGCTTACGCTCCACGTGTCGTAGTTTGTCGCGTGGACTGGCGCTTTTTTGCTCAAACTGGCTCGTGCCATTGTATTTAGACGATTTAGAAATTTGCCGAAGCTATGATCGAATAGTAAGCATTTGATAAATAATAAAGAATGCGGATAATTCATCCATGTGTAAGACTAATTTATACCAATTTTACAATTTTAATATCTTTTCCTATCAATAGTAATGATACAAGATTCAATTTTATTTGCCCGGTCCACTTGTTAGAATTTCTGTATGAATCAAGAAATATTTAATTTTTTAAGACTCTCCTATCAAATGTCAATAAATTATAATTTCAAGTAATTATTTGAATAATTTTTTAGTTATACTATATTAATTTTTAATCAATAAGAGGCACTGTTCGAAACAGATACTGCGTCGTAATAATAACCCACATTGCAAGAAAAAATATTTTTTAATTCAAAGAAAAGAACAAAACTTCTTTTTTATTAAACAAAAAATACTTTTAAATCAATATCTTTAAAAACCTTCTCAGAAATTTTAATTCCAACCGTAGAAATTACTTGCTTGAGGTCTCTTAAAGTCAAAAATTAATGTATTGAGAAAAACACGTTTAAAGTATGATCTTTGTATAAATTTAAATACAAATTTTCCTTTTCAAGTATTGTAATTTTATTAATTGTTTATATTATAAAGACTGAAAAGAAAATGACGGAGTACATAAGAAACTAGCAATTACATCTATTTTTATTTTTTACTAAAATTTTTTTCGGTAGTTAAAATTTTTAATACCTATAAGCAAATTTTTTACACAAAAGTTGAAGCAATTTCTAAAATTAGGTAAGGGTGTCGAATTTAAAATTAAGAAAATTCTCTTTAATTCGAAAATGCTATATCCTAAATCTTGAACCAATGTGAATGTGTAAATTAAATCTACATTAAAGATAAATTTTTTGAAAATAAATTTGATATTTCGTGATTTCAGGAAACGCAATTGATCTATACTTATTAAACAAATATAGAATATTAAAATTAAACCTGTACACACAAGGAAAAAATTCTTCACTACATATGTTAATGTTGAACAAGGTCGTTTATAAAACAATCATTTTGTAATTTTTCCAGCTTGCTTACAGGTATACAATTATTATCGTACAATAAAAGAGTAGCCGCAGCAAACTGTAGAGAAACAGTTGAAAAAACAATTTTCTATTCATCAATAATTTTTCGCATATGATTTCTATGTATGAAATTTTTTAACAAAAAAGTGATAAGAGAGTATGACGACACCGGTTCTAGTATATTGCGTCGCACAATACCGAGTATTTTAAATATAGCTAAATAACATCGGTAGAAATTTGTTCTCCGTTAATTAATATTCTAATGTAGAATGTAGAACATTTACTTTAGAGACATAAATAAATATTTTATTAAATATTAGATCACAGATAATTTTACATATTCATTATCATAAAAATTCATATGTAAAATGATAAAACTTTAAAATGATTTAATTTCACCTACAGAAATACTTTTGTAAAAAAGATAAAGCTTCTAAACTCCATGTCTAGATCTGAACGTGTTGATATCGATAAATACCTATGATCACTCCAATCACTTGATAAATCTATGGATTTTATTTGCACATTCAAAACTCGTGTTAATGTAAATTATTGTTATAAAATAACTGATCATTTGAGAAATTTTTCATAAAGTACGGCTTTTACTCGGTATATCTCATTTGAAGTTATTAAAAAGGTTCTCCGACTATTTAATATTCAAAGGAATAAAAGTAAACAAATAAAAAAGTTGATTAACCAGCCAATGAGTAACGATCGGCAACACATAATCCACTACAGCCTGCAGCGAGGTCAAAACTCGTGTCGCGCTCGCATATACAAACCGGAAGCGCTCACATACGGCGGAAGCCAAGAATCTCACTAGTCGCGCGGAATGTTCCGAAAGTGCATTACTGCGCTTCGTTCGCTAGAGGAAACGAGCATATAGCCGTCGAAGGCCGAGGGGCAGCAGCTCGACTTGCGTCATCACGGATCTACTCGCGCTCAGCGAGTGTTTCCTCTCTTTCTCCTTTGCCGATCTCCGCGCAGCGCTTGAGATTTTCCTCTCGCGGGGGCCGAGCTTGCCTTCGCGGCGCAATTAAGCTCGCGAAAAATCGACGATGGCACGCTTACATAAGCGCATTATAGGAGGAGGCGTGCGCTAGCGGGCGAACCTCTACGTATACAAAGGCGCCGAGCCGAGTTGCTCAACGCGCATATAACCCCGGCGCTTTTAATAATAATAAAACGATCGTTATTATTAAGCGCTAGAGCTCGCCGGAGAGAGAGAGAGAGGAAAAAGGAGCGTTTGTCTCTTTCGCAAGCGGCTGTCTCTCGCAACCCGGCCGTTAAAACTTTTCCAGAGATGCTGCCAGCAAACTCGCTCTCTCGTGCAACGCCAGCCGATGGAAAAGCCTATGCGCTTAAGTAATTCACGGCTCCAGGCTTCCTCCCGCTTCCCGACTCCCTTTCGAAAAAGGAGGGACTCGCTCGCGACCTGCTGCACCTGAGAGAGGATGACTTTTTCGCCGAGGCTCAATCTGGGACACGCGAGCGGAGTTGCTTATGTCTCTCCTGCGCTTGTAGCTTCGTGCGGCTTGTTAATTAGGTGCCGAGAACTGCTGCAACCAAATGGAATTGGGAAACTACGGGATAGGTAGTTCTGGCATGCTGCGCGGGGGGGGGGGGGACAAAACACGCGCTTAATTTAAATTGAAAGCCATCATTTGAATTGAACGTGTGCTTCGAATAATTTATTCCGCTTCGAGTCTTTTTTCTTCCAGGGGCGCGAGAGCGCACTCTCTTTCGCTTTCGAAATTTAATCTTGAACGTTTGAACGTTTCTCAAAAATTTAGCAATGTATTTCCACATTTCAAGTTTAAACAAAATCCGGCTATTTTAGCTCTGCGGTCTCGCGTCCAAGTTTACGCGCGCGATATCTCGCAATCTCGAGTGTAATAACGCTGTCTCGGTGCGTATATATACACGGAACCGCAAACTGACGCCTCCTGCATCCGACTAACGTTTCATGCACCTCGCGTTTCCCACCAACTATCGTCCCTCGCGCTCCACGACAAATCCTGAAATCATCCTTTCCTAACGGCGTGATTAATAAACTCCAGCTTTTTTTTTTTGCTAAACGCAAGCGCAGCTCTGACCTACTACTCGAAAGCCGCAATGTTGTCATAATTGCCGATTGTTAGCGCCGGCAATATAAATTTAATCGATGACTCAAAGCCGACGAGAGCATTACGGCTTTATGCAACTCTTCCCGGCGCACAGCCGACACCTGAACTCCTGAACTTTAGCTTCTTTCGTTATATTACGGAATGATTTGCTCGTGCGAACAGCGAGCTATGAAGGAAAAGGAGAAATTATCTCTCGCGCGCTCTCGCTCGAAGATGTATATGCATTTCAGCGGAATAATGGAATCCATTGTGCGCTTGGGCTTTGCATTTCGCAATCTATATTCAGCGCCGGGCTCGCAGCTCGCGAGCTTGGGAAATTTTATATATCATTTAATTCTATGATTCCTCGAGGATCCTGCCCGATTGTTCCAGCGAGATTAGGCTTGGGATGAATTTTATACTTTAATTTGAGGGGAAAAAAAATTTGGATAAGGCACAATGCTGGCTGGATTATTGATAGAGCTTGCCGGCTCTATTGTAGTTTTTCAGATCCCGACAGCTGATTATCCTCATAAATTCGCAATGTTTTAATCGGTGTATTCAAAACATTCGATTTAGCCAGATGTGTGCAAGCCAGAAATAATTAAAGGATAAAAAGTATTTTATCGTTACGCAAATTGTATGACAAAAGAGCGTCGATCGGCTAGCACAATAAGACAATTAATCCATCATCGATTCTGGATCCGATTCCACGTGCACGACGTACGGCGGCTCGATAACTCCAGGAAGTAAATTAATATCTACCTGCGAGTCCAGCCGATAACGATCGCCTCAACCGGATTTATCATCCAACTGTCAATTCGTGTAATTCATTATGCTTTATCTTTCAGGTAGCTTATACAGACACGGCTAAACGTTGTAAAACATTTAAAGAAAATTGAAAGCCCCTTTTATTATCGCGATTCGCGTCATCGCTATTTCGCGCCTCGGCAATCTTACTCAATTACTGCACTCATCGTGAAAAATCATTTTTTCAATTAAACATTAATAAACAACACCAGTCGTTTGATAAAAATTCATCCAAACAAGAAAAGCTCGTCCCCGAAACCATAAAGCCCCCAGTCCATTACGTTTCCTCGCTTGAGCCGGGTGCCTGGAAAAATCATCGGCTCTCCTTGCACCAACACACAGACACAGACACATACACACTTGGCCGCACGACCGCTCGCAGAAGAAGGCACGTATATATGTATATAGAGAGCGGCAGTAGCCTCTGCTCGTGTCCCGCTCTCTCTCGGCTCTATCTCACCTTCGGGGAACCGGTTACGGAAGTCGCCTGGCATTTCCGCGATGCCGATATCTGCGCCCGATAAGCCGGCTCTCGCTTGCGCGCGCGCGCGCGCTAACGGATCTGTCGCGCGAGCCTAGAGCGGCTGCCGCCACCGCAGCTCTTTTTTTATGTACCAAGGCTCCGCAATAAACGTCTTTATGCGCGCGCGCTCCGGCTTATATGAAAAGCTTTAATTTATGGATATCGAGCTTTCATTCCGAGCTTTAAATAGTAGATGGATAAAGTGTTAATTATGCAGCGGTTGTGGTCGCAAAGAGGAGAGAGAAGGATGGATTTATCGCTCTGTTTATCGGGACAGACGCTCGGTTTTTAATATTTGATAGGATCAATTATGCAGGCCTGGAGAGATAGAGAGAACGCTGCTTTTATTTTGATATCTAAAGATGAGGGAATTTCATCTTTCATGCGCACTTAAAAAACTCGCCGACGAATAAATCATATAGACTATTTAAGCCATCTCTTTTATTATTAAGCAAAATCATTCCCCGCTCTCTGAAATATGCATGCCCACAGCTTGCAAAAATCGCAAAATTGAATTTGACATTTTTGCAGAGTATTAAAAAGCGTCTAGTAGCAGACGGCTCCTCTTAAAAAATTCAGCTCCAGCAAACTGGAAAATGTGGGTCAGCTAATCGCGAAAAGGGTTATAGGGGTTAATCGAACCTTTCAGCCTCCGCGATTACACCAGTAATTAAGGTAGAGCCTCGCGTACCGTTACAACCTCGCATCGCACAGATCTCATAGTAATTAAAACTATCCGGCCACACACGGCTTACAGAAGAAAAAAGCGCGCTCCTTGAAGAAATTCCTAAAGCGGCTATTCAAAAAGACATTAATACCGGCTGTATAGATTTCTGAAAAAGTCACCGGGAGCAGCTCTGTCATCGTGTTGTCACCGCTGCGTTATCGCTCGCCGCGGAGCTATTATATAGGAGCGCGCGGCAAACGTAATATGCATATTGTTCGGGCTTGGCGGCCGCTATGGAGCTGATAAAAATTCAAATAAAGCCATTAGTGTAACTGGAAACCCGAGGCGCCAAGCCATGACGTCAGGCTATTCCGAGGAAAAGAGGAAAGTCCTAGGCGGGTTTACCTGATTGCTTCTCTCCTCTTTCGTTTCAGCTCAGAATGCTGTTTACGCACTACTGCGAATTCGCCTTTTCGCTCGAGTAGCTCCTTATCTAATTTTGATAACTAGTTTCGGCAAATGTTGTTGTTGCTCGTATGTATCTGTTCGATTATTAGCGTGAATAATATACGCAGTGGTTCTGTTAAAAAGGAACGAGTCAGGTGTAAAGCTGGTATTAATATATTAGCGCAATATCAGATTACGCCGGAATTTCAGGTATATACCGGTTATTTTGATAATTGATCTTGCGATCGGTGAAACGAAAAAGAAAAATTGTTTTTGAAAATTCTCGAGATTTGCAGTGTCATGAGCGTGGCGGCCGTATTTCAGCGTTAAACTCTATGACACGCTTAATAATCTATAATATACGGGTAGAAAAGTACGTTTGCCTGCAAAATACAGGTCTCGTTGCCCTCATACAATACTGAATTCATCAATCACCTGTTGTATAAATAGAAAAAATTTGAAAATAAGAGAGTGTAGCCTGATCAAAACAAAGTGCGCAGGTAACAATAAACACGGCTTTTGAAAAATGGCACCTCGACGCATATTCTCGCATATCCATGAATTGCCTGAGCCAGTGCAGCAAAGAAAGCTATCATCTGCGCAGGATCCCTAGGCAACATATATCTATGGTCTGAAAAAAACGGCCGCGCCACGAAATTGCGAAATATCGCTGTGAAAAAAGGCCGCTCCGCGTGTATATCGGGAGAGAGAGAGAGAGAGAGCGAGTGCTTGCGAGAAGGGAGTAATAATTTACGAGGCCCATTAACCTAGAGGCGCGCAGGTTGAGCGCGCGTCGAGTCTGTAAATTTTTGCATTTCTCCTTGCGCTTCTGCCTCTCCGGGCGCATAGCTAGCCGTTGCACAATGCAGCAGCTATACGGTAGGTGCTCGAAGAAAGGAGCCAGGTCGGCGGCGGCGGTGCCCTCGTGCACGCGCGGTCCTCTCACCTCTCTTTGCGGCCAAAAGGTGGGGACTCGCTCTCGCAGCATCGTCCCGGATGTGCATCAGGCCCCTGCAGCAGCGGAGAGGGAGCATCATTACAGACGGCACATTCTTGCAGCGCATGCACACACAGAGACAGAGCTGCCTCGCTCACACGTGCAGTGCGATGGCGTAACTCGCGCGCGCGCACACCGACACCTATATATATATACTTACACGCGTGTAGAGAACGCGAGGTTAAGCCTCCTGCGGTTGTAACGCCCCGCTATAGTGTCGCAACTCTCCGCCGCCGCTGCTGCTGCTGCTGCTGCCCTTTTCTCTTCCTCCTCTCGCTACTCGGTTCGCCGTGCGCGCACGTGCGCGCCTCTCTTTCACCTCTCGAGCTAGCTAGGCGAGGCCGAAAAATGCACGAGCCTTTCGCTCGCGAAGGATACCTGCGCGCGGCGCGCTGCACTTGTCGTGCGCTTCTTTATCGCGCCCCGCGACTACAGAGCCTGCCCCTACACACTATGCAGTTGCGCCAGAGAGAGGCGCGGATGACTAGCTCTCCTCTTCCCATCTCGCCTCTCTCTCTCTCTCTCTATACTCGCTTTGTGAGAGAGCAGAGAGCTGCGGCGAAAGGAAAGAGAGGAATTCGCTCTCGACAGGGAGAGAGTTCAACGCTTCTTCTAGGCCCCGAGCGCGCGCGCTACTCGTTCAATAGGCCACTGAGAGAGACAGACTGACACACAGCGCGGCACCGAATATATACACAGAGGGCTGCTAATCTGTTGATCAGGTTAGAGTTTAAATTCAAATTTTCGTTGATGATCAATAAAGTTTGACGCTGATAACGTGATTTTCGAGGTTGCGCAACGCGAGCCGGTTATTCTGAGCTTGCTTTACCGCGGCGAGATAAGCTCTCTCGCTGCAGCTTGGACAATTGAATATTTATCAAGTTTCTGGGTAGCTTCTCGTCCGACTTTCTTAAAATCAATTCTGTAAGAGAGCTCGATATGAACTCTTTTACCAACTAATCGGAATTAATATCGCTAATTGGGCATCTCTTATTCCAAAACGATAATGATTAATCGATAATCCAATTAGATAATCTTCGCGATTTTGAGCGTATTATTTGTTCAGTCGGCCGATACGCCTCATAAAGCATCAGCCGGTGTAAAATTATTTGTTGCGGCGAGATTTTTTTTTTCAATTTCGCAAAACGAGTCATCGTTACTTTTAAACGCGTCGAGGAAAAAATCGCAGATGCGGTAAATCAGAGCTGTAATTGAGCGATAATTCAATAAGCTGGACTATAAATTATGTATTACAAGTATACGAAGCTTTCTTTTCACGAAGAAAAAAATCGAACATTAATATTACGTCTCTTTTCTTGATTAATTCTTTTCGGTAATATAAGATTACCTCGATATCAGCGCGATAAAGGCGAAAAGAAGGCGCTTTGAATTTTCGATATTTCCTCACCTCTCGTTTCCCCATCGGTCTTTTCGGAGATTCCGCCGGCCGATATCTCAGAGCAGGCGAAGCTCTACACAAAGGGGCTTTTCTGATTAGCCTCTCCGCGCGAGAAAAAGTTTATTCTCGGTTTGCGAAAGCGCGAGTGTCGATAAAAATATATGTATATACACAGAGGAGAAACGGATTCAATAAGTAGCTGGCTCGAGTAGATTTTCTCCCGGGAATTAACATTAAGGGATTTTTGTAGTTTCTGGGAGCGGCCCCAGTCAGCTCCCACGTCTCTAAAATAATTTTTAGCAAGCACGTACCTATACATTCAATGCAATATCGAACTCTGCAAATCTCGAATAATTAGCCCAGTACTATAGGACGGCAAAGTGGTTTATCTCACCTACTAATTCGCTCGAGCAAAGCTGGCATCTTTCCGGAATAATAAGCGTATATACGAGGCGGGCCGCGGGGCAGCATCCTCTGATCGCGCGCGTATTTCGCAAGCCGAGCGAGCGCTCGAGGCATGCACATGCACATAAATCGCGTGATGCAAGCTGCAGAGCGAGAGAGAGAGAAAGAGAAAGAGGGAGAGAGATCCTCGCCCTTTTCTCCTTTTGCGGCGGCGCGATCGGCGTATTATCTTTCCCTCCGGTGTATATACGCGCGACGTTGCGACACGCCAGCCAGCGGTTACGTGCGTACGCCGCAAAACCGGGTTCAAATAAGGTTGCGGCTTCTCCCCCCCCCCTCCCTCAGCTGCTCTCTGTGTGTGATGCAACGAGCGGGGCAGCGATGTGCCAAAGCTGACATCGCTGACTTGTGTCTAGCTGTTTCTGGGGACCGGTTCGATACTTTTACCAGTCGGTGAGGTTCGATGGGTTCCTAGAGCTAGCGAGGGTTGCTACTTGGGAGCCATTTGAATTGGAGCGATATTTTTGAGAGTCGCGTTGTTATATCGATAAAGGATAATGTTGGCTTTACGATTTTTATTCGAGAGCGCAGAGATAAACGCGCCGATTAATCATTTAGCGGGCTTTCACTTTTTATAATTACAGTGCGTACGTCTTAATTTTTAAAGAAGCGAAGTACGTCCCAAGAGAAAATCACTCGCGCCGTTTTCATATTTAGGGCTCGGCGACGCAACAAGTACCTCAGCTCCCGTCGATTAAATACGAGGGCAATTAGCCAGCCAAATGATCTGGCCGCCTGCACCTGTATATAAAAACAGCCGATTACACAATCGCGCAGCATCATTACCCCCATACAAAGTAGCTAAATAAACAGCGTGTACAGCGATAAGTTTGAAAAATTACAGTCTTCGATGTATAAATAGAGTTTGATTTAGCGGACAGCTTAAACGGCCGTTCACCGCTGCTAAAGGACTCTGCCGAAAAGTCGAGGCGGCGCGACACCTCGCGCATAATCACTGCTCTCTCAGGCGCACATAACAGCGCTGCGATAATAAGCGTGCAGAGAGCAGAGGCTCGGTTTAATCACACGGCGCTCCTGTCTCAATAGCGGTGATTCGAAATCTCGCTCGCTCGCCTGCGGCAGCTGTTCTTCCCCCCCGGGCCCTTCGGCCAAATCATTGACTGCTCCCGAGGAGGAAGCTCAAGAAGCCGCATGTAGGGAACAGCTGCCGGCCGTCTCTATGCACTTGCGCCCAGCTCGTCACGCGATCTCCGGAGATGCTGCGGGCAACAAGTGTGAGAATCGACGCGCCCGCTCCTCGGCCCCCAAACACGACTTTTTTTTTCTGGGGGCCAACTCCCGCTAAGATAGACCTGCTACGCCCTAATATTTGTGTTTCATTCGAGAGTAAATAAGCAGCACTAAAATAAATTTTTAACGTCAACTTTCGTAACGCGTCGTTATCGCTGGCTATACGTGCGTGGGGCCTTTTTTCGTTTACAATTTTGCCAGATGTCATTAAGCTTACCTTCGTCGACGAAACGATAATTAGTATAGGAAATTTGTCAAGAGGCTTATTGCCTGACGCTTTTTATCCGAGTGCCGAGATTCTCTCCGATCGCCTCTCTCTCTCATCTAATCGCACTTTAGCGACTATCGCGTTTTCATAACACAGCATAAGCATGCTTATACAGAAATAACGAGAGGCTCGTTAAGGATTACAAGCTTATCGAATGTTGAAAAATTAATTTGCCGCGGCGCGTAATTAGTACGTTCAATTAGACGATCGTCATTATCGCGCCCGGGCGCCGTTGAGCAAGTTTTGCCGGTTCTCTCTCTCGTCCAGCGAGTATATACATACATTGCGGCATGTGTCTTTCGATTCAGCGCAGTCGTCACGCGCGGAGCAGACATAATTTACGCGAAAAGCCGACGAGCGATGACCGCAGCAGCGTCACTCTGATGTAACCCTGCCTGCACTCGGATATAATCCGACGGCTCGTGGCTTCGCTAATTAAACGCCGATTCGATTACTATAGGATTTCGAAAGATTATTATTTATATGAGCTGCGGGGGAGCTGCGCTTAATTGGGTTAATGAATTGTAATTGCTGGGCCTGACTCTTTGTAAGAGATGTTCCGAGAAAGGCACGTTTCTTGGGCTGTTGCAGAAGGGGACGCATCACGAGAGATAAACGAATTTGACGCTACGGCTGGCGCTTTTCATCCCGCGGCTGGCGAGACGAGCGCGAGAATTGCGGGGATATTTAATACCGAGCTTTGTTCCCTGCTGCTAAATATAGCTCTATTTGTCCGGGCTTTAATTGCGCTGCTGCAGCCTCGTTGAGAGGAGAGCCGAGTTTAGCGGGGGAGAATCAATTTTTAGAGCGAGTGATTATGCCGACTGATGCGGCGTTTCTTGCGAGTCGCCTCGGTCAATGAGAGATGTATGTATGCATTATACGTAATAGATAATTGAGCGTCGGGACCAACTGATTCAGAGAAAAGTCCATTTTTCATGTACGACATAGACCGAGTCATTCCTTTTAAAACTTAATTTAAATATACTTTCCTAGGGAATAATTATTAGACTTTTCCAACATTTTTTGCCAAAGGTTTGTATAAAAGAATGATTGATTTGAGCAAAGCAAGCTATTTCGACTGCAGGATGAGAAAATTCCACACACAAAAACTCAATGACCCTTGAGGTAACTGCCAATTCAATTTCCGCGCAAAACGAACCTATCGAATCCAGCCACTATAATAAAATAACTTTCTTATAAAACAATCCTCGGAACAATGTATAAGGAGATTGACGAAAGACAAAGGAGTGTCTCTGAGCCGTATCCACTCGTCGTTCCAGCATGCCTACATTCCTTAAAAACCACTCTCCCAGGAGCTCTCGGGCCATAGCTGCAGCGAAAACCGCACCGATCCCATCATCCCCCGAAAAAAATCCCCTCAAACAACAAATCAACGCGCGGCGTCGCTCGGCGATTTTTCGCGGCGCTCGCGGCGATGACTCATCCCTCTCCGAGCACTTAAGGTCATTCTCACCGCGAAGAATGCCGGCCGCGCTTCCGGCCTCTCTCTCTCTTAGCCGTACGCGCGCGCGCATATACGCGCTGCTTGAACACGACGTCCGGATTCTACAAGCGGCTGCCATAAATCGACGATAACGAATCGCCACGCCCACGCCACGGCACAAGCCTCCCTTTATATATTTGCCTGCGTATACATATCGCATATAAAGGATAGAGCCCAGTGACAAGGGCTATTTGCGGGATAGATGCATAAGCGGCCGCGGGTAATTAATTAGCTGCACGCTTGATTGAGTCGCGACATTCCAGCGGCCAATTGCACGTGTCGAGCTTTTTTTCTTTCCTACTTTTTCCGACCAATCGCTGCGATCTGGGAGATATAGGCTTTTATTGTGGTTTTTAATGCGATATGGGGGAGTATGCGGATACGTGGGTATAGCTTTGAAGGAAAGCTGGCTCCGAGAGTTTCGTCTTCGCTGATATTGCGGCACTGCCGTATTTGGATGTTGCGGCTTATGCAAGAGAGAACGGCTACGAGTGGACAGTTAATGCTTGAAAATGCTTTTTCTCGAAAAATTCCTCCACCTGATAGTTCATTAATAATAACCTGACGTCTAGCTAATAGCCTCAGCGTAAAAAATATTATTACATAATTGCGGCTCGAGCTGCCTTTCGATAAATACGAGGATAATAATATAAGACAATTAAAGTCTCGTGCTTGTCTACACGCGCGCACGACAAATAAAAACAAGCTTTTAGATAGAACATTCCGACAAATCAAAATGAGCCAGAGTTTATAAATACTATATACAGAATTGCTGAATTTCCTCCAAATGGACCTGCTGATTAATGCGGCATTAAAAATTCGCCGGCCATTAGCACCAGTCTACGGGATTTTTTGATTTATCACGGCTCGTCTTCCGCTTCTCGGATTACCAAAACTCAAACTCCTCTTCATTATCGAACTTGCCGAGTGTAAAGTTATCACTTTGTAATTTCCCGACGTGCGGGCAAAATTAATTAATCGACTAGAGCCGGATCGTTAGGTGAGAAAGGAGGGCGAGCTAGCTCGCTGGCGAAATTCGAGCTTGGCTTGAAGAAAAATACTCGCGCGCTCTTGGCTTTATCAAAAGCTTGCCGCTTGCGCTCGGCTACTCGGGTAATAATAACAATTTTACGGAATCCAGCAGCGTGCAATCTCCGGAGCGAGCTGCGGTTATGCCTGGAACTCGTCTCTTCTCTTTCCGTTTGGCGCGATGAAAGGAGCGGCGGCGTTTCGCCGAAAGAGAGAGAGAGAGAGGAGAGATAATGAGAGCCGGCGAGCTCGAAGATGCGTGACTTAGTCACTCGCCGAGAGAAAGAGGAAGGAAGAAGCGGAATACCGAATCTTACGGAGCGATGACGACACGCGAATGGCATCGGTTCGCAGATATGTATGCTTGCAAGCGAGAGCCTCATTATTCCAAAGACTTTTTAACTCTTTCGCTCGCTTTGACATCCGCGTGTCGTTGAATAAGTGTCAGATTGCGCTTATATTTTTGCAAATTTTGTAATTACTACGTAAGCAGAGTCGAACAATCGAGTAAACAAGATTGTGCTCTCGAGAGCCCAAATATAGAGCTCTGGTATTGTGTACAGGAGTCAGCGTTATAAAAACGTCCACTAAGGATTTACGACGCATCGCGAGGTTCGCTTCCGGTTATCTCGCGCCGATTTACAGCTATTTGCTCTCCTTTGCTATCTTCTCGGGAGACAGAGCGAAAAAGAGAGATTGTTGCTTATTTGAATGTTATTAAATTAGCGATTATGAGCGCAGATGCTGCTTGATAAGGGAAACGTTCAGTGCCATCGAGATAGGCCCGCTGCTTCGTTTGTCACTCGTTGTATTATCTCGAGAAGAGATGGCGTTATCGGAGACTTTTTTTGAACAAAAGCAAAATGAAATGTTTTTGCGCTTGGCGCGATTTTGAGGGAGTAGGAAGGCGAGATACCAGAGCGAATTTTATCTCCTTTCGAGTGTTTGGTATCGCTTGTGCGTCGAGTGTTTTTATTTAAATAGTTTATTTTGACACAGTTTTTTTTAATGGTCCTTAAAACAGTTTATAAAAATCACTTACGAAATGTTTATTCTAATTAATATATTATGTAGATTTTTCAGCTTCTCTAGTGTGTAGGGTTATCTGGGTATCGAGATTTAATTATGGAAATTTGGACGCTCAAAAAAAATTGAAAAATTTTAAATACTATTTATCTGCCGAGCGGAAAAGTAACAATATCGAGCAGAACGTCAAGCTACATTCAAAATATTAGAATAACAAATTCCATCAACATACATTAAAGAGCAAATGATAAATTTTAAATAGTCATCCAGCGCTAAGCTCTATTCGCACAATAAAAATAAATAATGTAAAAAACCTGAATGACATCTCAATTGTAAATAAATTTTGGCCAGGCTTCTATTAGCATCGAAAAAAACAAGTCCATAGCGATTTCGCGGATCGGCCAAACAATCAGCATGTAAACAAAAATAGCAATAGGCCAAAAATCAGTGGAGCTTTATTGTCTCCACTAATCGATTCGCTCGTCCTGTATAATCTTGGTCTGCACGTATGAGTCACGTATAGTTCGGCATCATTTGAATTTTAATCGGCAACCATTAAAAATTGCCGGCGCGCTCGGCTCCGTTTCTCTGACTCGAGTACAAAGCTAACGGGGGGCAGCGTGTGAATCAGGCCGATGACTTTCCGGAAGCGGAAAACTCACGCAGCGGGCAAACATTTCGGTCGCGACGAAAAAAAGGCGATGTATATATGCGGCTCGGAATTTTAAGGCAACTCGACCTCTCAACCCCCGGCACAGGAAGCCGCCGCGGCAGAATTGCAAAGTGTCGGGCTCTCTCGCTGCCGCAACGCGGCTCATAAATAGAGAGCGCAGAGCCATTGTCCCGTCGCGCCGCGAGGCTATATTTCACCTGCGAGCGAGTTTTCATTGCCGAAAAATCCGGCGAAAGGCTAAGCTGCGATGGAATTTTTTATGTGCTGCGAAAGTGAGCCTTTGGGAGATGGATGCGGCTTTTGACGGATTGCGGGAATGGTCAAGACAACTCTGAACTTTGCGAAGAGCAGAAATTAAATGATATAATTAAGTGAATAAAAGTACGATTTAATATTCGGATTTTATATATTTTAAAAGTCTTCGAGATTGGAATTTCAAGCACTCAATCAATACTTTGCTTTTATTTAAATTTTAAAGAGGAAGACTGAATTTTCACTAAACTCGAATTCAATCTCCAATGTTCGATGATGAATTTTGTATTTCGACTGTTGACTTTTAAATTTTTGTAATTTTATCTCTTGATCCATTTAAAGTATCCTGCATATTCGAATTTTAAAACTTTACCAATTTTACATATATAACCCACTCAAGGAAATTACAATTTATTTTCTTCGAATCTTATTAGTAAAGAGTTTAAGAATAATCAATAAATTATTTTAAAGTATAAATCTGGAACATAGCGGCTAAAAAATTGAAAAGGAATTTTAGTTTTCAAATAAAAATTACTTGAATAAAAAGGCGAAAATAATTTATAAGCGCTAATCATTTCGAATTTTCCGTATTAGATATCGGAGAGAAGTAAGACAAGTTAAAAAATTGAACCGGTCCATCTTTCTTGCTATGCAGCTCTAAAAATAATAAGCGCAAGCCGCAGAGAGCCGTCGTCCCCTGCTGTCGGCCATCCGGCTCGGCTCGCGATTGCGGAAATTGAATTCCAGTTAAAAACGAACTAATACACGTCGCTCTTATAAACGTCCTTTTTAAACGTCAATGAATAATCAATAAAGTGCGCTCGGCTGGATATAGCAGAGCTCGCAAAATAAACTCGCTCTTTGCCGCTTTATTACATCTTGCAGCTAGCTGGCTTACACGCGCTCAGATTATATTGATTGACTATTCATTAACATATACCTTATTCTGTCTCTCTCTCTCTCTCTTTCTTCGTCCGAGTAGCTCTCTGACTTGGCCTTTTATCCGGCTTAATCAGCTGCGCATCGATCGGCCGGCTCTCTCGTCTGCGTGTATACGTGTATATGTTATTGACAATAATCGACGACCGGCGGGTTAACAGGCAATAATAAGCGCTTCCAGGAAGTGTGGAAGCCGCGCACTCTCTTAGCCGCAAACATGCATTAACCGGGAAGTCGCCGGCAGAACTTGGAAGAGGAGCATTGTTCGAGGCGCGACTCGTTTTCACAGATAAAATCTTGATGCATTTCGCGCTCCCGAGCTCGACAGACTGTCCCTGCGGCTAATGTTCCTGCACTGTACAGAGGCGCTAAGAAGATTGGCTCATTTTCATCATACTTATTCGAATGGGTCCAGGATTGATCTTTTAATTTCCATCGTTTACTTTTGAGCGAAAGAGTTTTGCGATAATCAATAGATTTATAACGATTTTTTTTCTCAGAAATTTCAATCAGTTTCATTTTACAAATATTTCGCCACGCTCTACTGCACAATCACAGCTATACAAACTCTAAAAATTTATCAACGTAATATAAGCTTTTATTTTTAGTAATACCGATTCGGTATGCATTTCAAATAAAAGATGTATGTTTGCACGTCTGAGCCATTGAATTTCAAATAATTTGGACAAATTATATGCTGGCGCTGCTGAATGTTTGAAAATTTTAATTTTTTATAACGTCGCCTATTAGCTCTCTTGATGTCATATACAAAAGATAGCCGCGACTATTCGTCGTTGTTACTATTTTAATGCTTGTAGTCTGGCAGTTCTAAATCAATATCGTCGAGTCAAAATTTTATGCAGGTCATCAGCGAGACGTAATAAAATGTTTATTTCTGGCAGTACAGCATTTAGTTATGACGCGGATTTTCATTTAAAACTGTCAATTATACCACGCGTATAACGCTGACCAATATTTCCTTACTTTACATAAATGTAAATAGTGCACTCTTTCGTAAAGAGCCAGAGATTTTACTTGAATTTAGTATGGTTTTACGTTTTAGCGAAAATTTCGATATCAACGCGAGATAAAACGTATAACGATTATAACTTTATTTAAACAATTTGTCGAATATGGAAAAATAATGGTCGTCCTTAACTCTCTCAAGACAATGTAAAATTTCTCTTGAGCCGTTTGAACGTAACGCGATTTCAATATGCGAAAAAAGGGAATTTTCGTGTCCATAATTTGAGTTAATCGGGTCTTTATAAAAATGAGGGTAATTACGCGCGCTCGCGGCCAAGAGCGAGGGAAAAAAATTGATTTATATATACCGTTGTCAGGAGTTGTTTAAAGACTCGTTACGCAAGAGGCCGGAGTAAGAGCCATGCGCACATGCGAAGCCTTGCATTATCAAAAATTAACGTTCTCCATAAATATCTGTGAATCGGCTCTCCTCCTCTTCGGCAGCGCGTAATCAGCTCTCTTCTTTGCAGCGCGTGCGTATTGAATTTGCCCTCGTAACAGCGCAGCGGCAGAAACTCGGTCAGCGTTAAACAGATCTGCCAGCACGCAAAGAGACGAAAAAATAAGTAACTGCCTGGGATCTTATATATACTTACAAAAGCTCATGCTCTCTGCGGGAAATTAATCGATCTGGAAGATATATATATATACATATATAAGAGAGCCAGGAAACCGCCTACTCGTCCGGTCGTGTGAAATTGGGTTATCTCGCGCTCGCGGCTTATGTGTGCCGTGCGCTCGGCGCTATTACCGTAATCCATTATATAAGCGAACGCAAGCCGCGCACACGCATGTAACCTGCGCGCGAGCAGCGGCAAGGGACACTTTCTCCTCAGCGCGCCAAGCGCGGCTTACTTGCGTTTTTCGATATATACAGCGAGGCACGCCGGCTTTTGTACGTGCGAAAATCGCGGATCATTATGAAATGCTCTTCTCCTCCTCTGCATTGTTATGTTGCCAGTGGAACTCTTGGCTCTCTCTCTCTCTCTCTCTCTCTGCGTGGGCTCGCTTTTTTTATTATGTAAAGTTCAGAGCCGATGTCCGGATATACTGGCGCTCCGATAAGCTTCCTGGATTAGCTGGACTTGTGCGAGCGTTATGTGTCGCTGGAAACCCACATATCGCCCCGATAATTACGTAAACGGCATTTAATTATGTCAATGAGTTATATGCTCATGCGTCTGGGGATGCCGATGGAATGAGAAATTTAAGTTTTCGAAGCTTGCGGACTATGGGTTTAGCATCGAAAAATGCACTCGCTCAAAATTAAAGTTTATACGTTTGAATAAAATTTGATTAGTCTATTCGCAAGTTTTTCAGACAGCGTTTCGATAGATACGCGCCGTTAAGCGAATTCAGTATGCGCAGAAAGAAAATTGTCGTGAGCCGATCGTTAATGTTTACAACTTTTCCACTTTGCAAAGCCGGGACTGTCAAGAGATCTTACATAACTACGCAGGTATTATTCAAAATTAAAGCCAAAAGCCGGGCAAAGAAAATTTCGTGCCCAGCTGGGCACCTCCCGCCGTTATGGATTCCAAGCATATATATACGCGTATAGCCGAGTTTTCAGCATTACATCACCGCGTCCGTAAAACCGCGCTCGTTTAAATTCGATCCGGTCAAAAATGATCCAACTTTCATGAAACGTCGAAAAGCCATTTGACTAACAAATCTGGAAGAGGGTGGGGAGGAAAGTTGCCCTCCCACTTCCGCTCTAGCTGTTTTCGAGGCGCGAATCCGAATAAAATTAGATTCAAATCGATGCATGTGTGCCCCGGCGATTGCAGCTTTAATTAATGGAGCTCGTTAATTACTTTTCGCTACGACGACGAGCGAGAGCCTGCTATTCGTTTCGGAGAATCGATCGCGCGCGCAGGGGAATAGTGTTTCAATTATGCGCGCAGAGCCAAGCTCCTAGAGTTTCTAGTAAAGTGCCGCCGCGCGCTTGCGCCAGCTTTTTCCAAACGATTGGGACAAAAAAACTAATTGATAAGCGCTCTGCGTTTCCTGGTTGCGACGCTCGCTATTAATTCGCGCGCGCGAGCGATGGAGGAACTTTTTTTGTGTGCGCGCGGTTCTTTGATGAGTATAGTAGCAAGGTGCGAGACCTGATGAATCTTGGCTACTTTATCAAATCTCTTGAGTTTTTACGTGGGTTTGAAGTTCTCAGAAAATTTGGTATCGCAAACAGCTACTGGGAAAATACTACACCTTTTCTGTTCAATTAACTTCAACTAGTAGAATAACACTTCTTAGTTGTTTGTTAATTTTTAAAAATAAATTACGAGATGGACTCGATGATCTTTTCACGTTTCTTATGAAGGAAGTCATTTGACTAACTTACTTTAGCGCAAACTAAGAAGAAAAAAGTTGATATCCAAAGTGACTACATC
The DNA here is from genome assembly GCA_900480035.1 of Eupelmus urozonus. Lineage (NCBI taxonomy): Eukaryota > Metazoa > Arthropoda > Insecta > Hymenoptera > Eupelmidae > Eupelmus > Eupelmus urozonus. Next base: position 15,512 of record UELX01000229.1, on the reverse strand, counting down.
AACTTAAACATTCCCGACAATTCCATAGTAAAAGATCTCATAGAGAAAAAAGCGGCGCAATAACATCCGAGTTTTTCGCTCCTTTTTTCTCCCCCCGGGCAAAAAGAGCCTGCGAATCCAAAACACGTTCTTGCGAGTATCGATCGCTCTCCGCGCTCTCGATCTCGCCGCGCGCAATAAGAAACGAAAACATTTTCTTCGCTCGGCAACTTTCGTTGCTTCGCGCTAAAGAGTTTACGCAGAAATTCCTGCAGCCAGCGGCTGTGGCAGCCCAAGAGGGCATAAATTTCGAGAAATCCGGTATACGGCGGGCAAAAAATCGGAGCGTCCGCCGCAGCATCACTCGGAAGTCCAGCCGTCGCCGGTGACGCAAGAGCAGCTCGATCGACGTACGTCAAGCCCCCCTCTCCGAGGCATTTGCATAAATATTAACGGGCCGCCGGCGGCGGACTGCTTTTTTCGTCCTGCGCGCGCAAAATAATATTATCGTCGCAGAAGCGACACAGAGAGAGAGAGGAACTCGGGTAGATTCGTCGTTACGCAACTGCGGAGAGCATCTCCTTTTTATATATGCGCTCTCTGCCCTTGATCGATTTCTATGCCGGCCGTTAATGCAGCCAGTTTCCTTTGCTAGCCGGCGATCCTTATCTGCTTTCGATCTGTATAGCTTGGCATTTTAATCGCCCGGCTGAGAGAGCCATTATCGCTGGCTCGAGGAAGAGCTGCCTTTTCACGTGTATGACACCGCAATTAGTGCACTAGAGGCTAGCGGTGGTTTTCTCGCCAGGAAAACGAGGTTTTTTTTTAAATCAAGTCGACGCTTAATGAAGGGTTCGATTTTCTTGGATTATCCACTCGGAATAATGAGCTTTATTAGGCGAATCTCTCGGATCGATTGTAAGAGATTTAATTTAGTTGGATATATATAATGGGGATACTTGGGCATAATCTAGTCCAAATAAAGAGTTATACTTAGCTAGCGGGTTGGAAATTTTTCCAGCTGAAACAAATCGGTTAACGTTTTGTTACGTTACAAAAGAGAAAGGAAAATAGCTCGATCGAACAAGTGTGCGGAGAGACACATATTAAGATAAATAGTTTTATTTATCCGTATCAATTATAATGCAAATCCACTGATTCATGAGCCTGTTTAACATTAGTATTATTATAATTAATTATCTAATTGAAACGCACCATTGTACTTTATTGATTTATATCGTAAATTTACACGCTCCGCTACAATAAAGAGCATTAGCATAAGGAATTCCGCGAAACGTCGAACAATTGCCGAAAGCTCTCCATCGCGCTCTAAAAAAACCAAGAAACAAAAAAAATCCTCGCACTTGCCTCCTGCCCGTCCATCAGCCGAGCTATCCAAAGCAAGTGCTCGCAGCTGCTACATATACATATACGTATAGAGAGAGGCGGTCGTCATGATCGTCAGGTTCTCGGAAGCCGCGTCATCCTTTCCGAGGAGCTCGCCAATAATAAACTGATAAAAAAGAGCGCAGCGCTCCTTTACGCTGCGCGCGGGTATCCCCTTACACGTTTTCAGTAAACCGGCGGCGCGCCATCGCCGCCGGCGGCTCATTACGCACGAATCTCCTTTATATAATAATCGCTGGAAGCTCCGAGAGCGGCCCCGTTAATGTTCGGACGTTGATGTGAGCTCGTTGAGTAAGTTGTATACGATACCATGTTTGCTCGCGTGCGCGCCCCGAAGCTTTTGGGATATCGGTTCTGGAAATTTTTCGGGATAGCTTTGGTTTGTTTTGTAACGCGGAGAAGTGTAGTGCCGCATTGAAAAGGCCCGGTGTGATTTATTATAATGTACACACAGAAAATGATTTATTTGCCGGCTGATTATTTAAAGCGCCGAATAAGGCCGAGGGCAGTCGGATGAAAAGAACTGTTTTGTCGGCTCGATTAATTTTTTGACTTATTAACCTGCGAGTATAAGGCGGTATGCAAATCAACTTAATCGACGACTCTTGCAGGCTGTATACGATAACGATGCAGATTAATAGTTTTTCGATTATCGCGTCGTGGCCACTGTGCTATCGCTTAAATCCAACGTGCCTTATTCAGTTAGCTGAAGCGATAGCCCGCTGCACAATTGCTAATCAAGCTGTCATCGTCCTCTCTGAGATCGCGGATAATCCGCAGGATAAGCGACGAGGCATCGACCCCGATATCTAGCAAGGCTCCATATCCGCTATCAGTAAAACAGAAAACAACAAGCAACATCGCACGCGGAACGAGAGGCAAGCTCACGTTCTCATGTCTGTTTATACGTTGCAACGTCAAAATCCTCACGTGCGCGGGCGAGGCAAACAACAAGGAAAGGAAGAAAAAAAGAGAGAGAGAGAGAGAGAAGGCACCCTCACGTTCGAAGCGTGATTTCCCACAGTGTGTCTCTCCGCTGCGGCGGTGCGTGCCGCAGCGCGCGCGGAAGGACGCGCCAAGGCACCGTGACAGAAGCTATCACGCTCGCCCAAGCAGCCAGCTCGCTACACCCTGCTGCGTCGCCTTCCTCCTTCGCGCCCCGAGCCTCCGTTTCCGTCCCGGCCAAGCTAGCTTCTTGCTGCTCTCTGAGTGCTGACGGTATACGCTGGAATCAGGAAATCGGGCTAATAGCCTAGAGCTGCCTTTCCTGCGAATATACTCAGTTGGACAAGATTTTTTTTTTTTTTTTACTGTGCCGATGAAAATCATTCATTTTATGGACTTTTTTTTTAATCAAACTGGTTATGCTTATTTTTGGGAGTTTTAAATAAATTTACAAGTAATGACTTTCATTTACTTTTAATGTCTGATTTCTGAAAAATTGAATAAATATCATTTAGCTGCAAAGAAGACAAATGTATATGACTGTATTTCATGTTTCGTTTCTGAATCAATAGTAAAACTATATACATATGCATTTAGATATTTTAAGTATCATAGCAACTATTCATTTTTTCAATTTTTCTGTATGATTATATCAAAGAATATTTAATTTTGAGAACATGATTTCTGAGGAGTTGAAAGAGTAATTTAAAAAAAAATTTTAAATTAAAACGAATTAATCATTTTCATGTTAAAATTATAGAAAAAATTCTTTAAATTACTTATCGGTCTATCTTGAAAATATTTAGATCATCTAAAACGAATCATTTTTTCATTAACTTAGTACTCAAAAGTACTATTTATTTATTTTTAGTTGGATGGTTTATTAAATTGAAGTAAATGAAATATATCCATTGAAAATATCAGCAGGCCCGATTGCAAATGGTTTTTGCTGTTCAAATTCAAACTACCATATCTTTACCATCTTAGTAAATATATGCATTTTGCTTCAGTTTTTAAGATTTATCTTTAGACTATTTGAATCTGAAGATGGTCATAATGATCTTCTAAGAACAAAGATTTTTTAATAATAATTTGAATAACTCATATATAGGTAGACACGGTCCGCAAAACACAAAGAAAGGCGTTTATTCTGTCGTGACAGCAATTTGGAGAGTCAAAGTCGAAAGGCAAGCGCAGAGATTCCGGCGTGTTCCATTTAAAAATTAAAAAGCCAAAGGAAGAGCCCCCACCAGCTTGTCGCAGTGTGTCGCACACCTGAGCCGCCTCGCCTCGTCCATATAGGAGGTATGTCGCTTTGGCCTTAGGTACACATCCACCTGTAAAGTCGTTACGGCTTCCGGGCCCTCGTCTCCGCCTCCTCCTTTTGACGTTACGCAGCTTTGCTTTGAGCCCGCACTCTACCTTCCCATACTTATAGCTACCTGCCGGTACTTGTATACCTATACAGCCAAAACGGACGCACGCAGGCTTTTCTAGCATTCCGTCTCTATACGAGCGGGCGAGCCATAGCGAGTCATCGCGCGAGAGAGCCAGAGAGGGGAGCAGCGCAGGGATAGCTCTCCTCGTCTCTAATTGACCGACTGGCTCTCAGGAGCGCGCAGGGGCCTCTCACTTGCCAATTACTTCATTAGTGCGCTAATGGCGTGATTAATTTCGATTCGAGGAAGAAGAGGGGAGCTGCAACCGGCCGACCGACCGAATTTCGCGATTACAGCGCAATAGAATTAATGTTATTACGCACGCTTTTATAATTCCTAACTTCTTTTTTTCTTTCTTTCTCTTTTCCTTTTGACGAGAGATGCGAGAGCCGGACTGCAGTAATTGCGTTTCTTGCGAGAGCACTTGATTACTTAATGACTCGTTATTACGTGCCTTAAATTTCATGCAAGATGTGCCGATAATTAATGATGTATTACTCTGAAACCAAATACATCGGACAGCTCTATTGATTGCCCCTATCAGCGCTATCTCAAACCGCTTTATTCAGGCTAGACGAGAAAAAATCGCTCAACTTTTAGCGTAACCAAAAACTCGAAGCCAGCGCAAGCTCGTAAAGATCGGCGACAATAGATCTTTGCACCCTTCTCAACTCAAGAGCTAGCAGTCTAGCACCCACGCAGCGCGCGCTCGTCAAGCGATTTAATAGCCACTCAAAGGTCAACCCTTGCCCAGCCGCAACACACCCACGCGGTTGGGCGACGCGCCTACTTCCGGGTCGCTCCTCGCGATTCTCGTTCCCATCGATCCTCTCGCTTTAATTTCTCAGACATGCGCACTTGTCGCCCTCGCCGATGTGCTCCGATTTTTCATGGGAACGATTTCTTTTCACGCGCGCGCGCGTTAAGTGGCCCCCCGGCCCCGCGCAAGCGATAACGTCTTTTCAGTGAGGAAGCGCCAAGCACACGAGTGCCTATGTATGTAAGTGCGCGCACCTCAACAGCCGAGCGGACTTCCTCCCGGCCCTGATTTCCCAGCCCTGCCGCCGCGGCTTCTTTTTTGCCGTCGATTCGGTTAATCACCGAGCCGGCCTTTTTTTTATGAAGCCGAGGTGTTTTTTTTTCATGGAGAGACGAGGGCTGCCCTAGATGCGTTGGAAAGCTTTCCGGGAGGGAAAGTCGTTGCATTTTCATTTTGGGCGTCGACGGGTAGGTTAATTTTTTCGTTTTTTCGGTATGTTTGCGCAGACGATCGAGACTATTTTCGGTTTGTATTTAAGGGGTTAAGTCAACAACTTCTTTTACTATAAACAGTACCAAAAAATGAAAAAGTGAAACTGATGATCCTAACAAGTGTATCGAATGCTACGTTGCAATGTTTAAGAATAATTTATATTTAAAATTTCTGTATTTTCTATTTAATTGTAATATTTTAAATTATAATTATTAACACTAATTAAAATCCTTTTAATTTATTTTGTAACTCATGGACAGCTATTACGGTGTTTCCTCAAAAGTGTGTGAAAGCTTTATTTATAAGGAAAAATAGCCTACTTCCAGGTTGTTCTAGAGCTCACAGAAAGTGATGACTTTAAAGATCCCTTGAAGACGCACAAGTGTTGTTCGAGCAAGACGAGTGGTCCTTTACCCTTTTGGTACAGAACGTACCATTTTATTTACTGTTGAGTTTTTAATACTATCGATATTTTATATTGCTTTTTTACAGCCATTATGTATTTGAGCATCAGATATGAATCAATAAAAATTAAAAAGTCGATATCAAAGATCATAATAACGTAGCTTTATCGATACTCTTACGATAAAAGGTAAAAAGTCGTTTATTAGACAACCCGCGATAAAAAGCAAGCGAAAAATGAGCGAAGCCGCACGGCTGAAAAAAGAAATTAAGCAAAAGCGCCTGGGACGTAGAGCGAAGGCCGCGTGGCTGCGTATAGAGCACTTAAAGAGATGTCCACCGAGGCACAAAGGTAGAGAGGTGCGCGCAGTGACGAGCCTGTGGGAAGAGGACGAGCGAGTCAGCGAGGCATATCCGAAAGGAAAGGAAGCTCCGCGAAGCTCAGTTCCGCTCGTTCTCGTCTTCCTATCCGATTCTTTCTCCCTCTCTCTCTTTCTCTCTCTGTCCGCCGCCTTGGCTCGTCGCGCACTCGCGAGCATCCGCTCTCTTTCTCTCTCTGTCGTCGTCGTCGTCGCCGTCGATTTCCTCCGTGACCCCGTAACTCAGGCAAAAAGCCAGCGCTGACAAGCCAATTTTCCTTAGCGAGAGACAAGCGAGTTTTGTTTATGGATAAGAGCAAGCCTTGGATTCTGTTGGAATGCGCAGAGCTGGAATCTCTTGTTAATATTTTATTTTATTGCTTTAAGTAGCTGTGTAAATTAAATTTGTAAATCGCTTTTATTAAATAACAAGGAGAAAGCGGAAAAAGCTATTATCAATTAATATATATATAATTTTATCGATTGTATTTTATAATATCATTAAAAGATTAGTCGATAAAAATAAGTAAAGAGCGAGCAAATCTACTTCTCGAAGATGAAAAACGATTGCTACACGTCAGTATATCGATATTTTCTGCTTTAATGCAAAGCGGGCCGATAAAAGTATTATCGCACGCACGATTGCCTTTCGATAAAAAGACAATGATTACATTAGCATATCTTGATGCTTTGTCAATGCGCGAACGAGTATCAATTCGACTTTGCAAACTCGTTTCGGTTAAAAATAAGATAGATAGTAGCAGTGCGCGGACAAAAAATTAAAATTATAAATTCAAAGATCTGGCGTTCCTTATTTAAAACTGCTGCATTTGACCGCGCGCTTTATTTCTGTCTTGTCTTGTATTGTCGTTTGATTGTGCCGGACAATAATGTGAATAAAAAAATTTTTTTAAAATGATGGTAAATGATAATGCGGCTTGCCTGTACGGTCTTGTAATTCCGCTCGCGTACGCTGCATTGTCAATTTTGCTACTTCCTTTGTGGAGGAGTATAATGCGATTCTTAACTTCCACAAAACTAATTATTTTCACGGTGCAGATACGGCCTTTTTTTTTAACCACACGCAAGTAGGAAACCTTCAAGGAGGTTAATTAGCCAAACGCTTGCGTCGCATACTTTACTTAAATAGGTTAGGGTTTCAAAAGGACATTTTCATTTTTGGAATTAAATAAATGGCAAATTTATTGTTTGTTAACAAGGAGGGGATTGCCTACGTAGAATAAAAGCCGAGGTTGTAACGAACAGCTCAGTCTCAAATTGAAAGCATGCAAGCTGCACTCTGACCTATTAACCCATCGATCGGCTAGAATCCGCCACGATCGGATCCCAGCCCAGCGAGAAAGGTACATATCTGGCGTGAGTGGTTAAAAAGTGAAAACACACAGAGAGCGAGCGGCGCATCTCGGCGGTAAACGGCTCGGCGCGCACCTTCCCCGCTTATAACGCTTAAGCCCCGAAACTTTCTAACCTCCGCTCCTAACAAGCCCGACACGGCGCACATACAGCACAGCTACTAGCAGAAAATCGCATGCAGCCAAGTCAAAGCGTGCAGCAAGCGATAATCGTTCTCCGATCTCGCAAGGTGCCGCGCGCGCGGAGCTGCAGATATCTGGAGCCTCTCCGGGCGCCGCCGCAGGTGGAATTCCGTCTCTCTCTCTCTCCCACTCTCCTTATTCTGTCTCTCTTTCTTTCTTTCCCCGGGTTTATTAGAGACCTTACGGCACATTTCGCGGTGTGCGCGCTTGCCTGTCTCTCTATCGATTGCACAACTCTGCACGCCGCGCGGAGGATTATGCAACCCACTGGCGGCGGCGGCGGCTAGCCCGGCTTCCTGCTATTACCTAACGGCTAGGCAAGAACCGAGAGAGAAAGACTGCAGCAGTGGCACACGGTCACCCGGAAACCGAAAACGCACGCGCGGATCATCGCTGCTTTCCGCGATTCGCTCATTTTTTTTTCCTTCTTTTTTTTCTTTCAAGTCTGGAAGATACAGCTGATAATTAACGCCCGGAAGTGTGAGAGAGGTGAGATGATGACTGCGTGGGGAAAGATTTGTAGGTGTGGAAAGCAGGTTGGGGAAACGGAGATAGCGGCGGGAGGTGCGAGAGCAGACGCTTTTTTCCTCTCTTTCTCGGATTGGCTATGATTTGAATGATGTAATGACTGCTCGATGACAAAATCGACTGACGGTTACATCGACCGAAGCCTGCTTCGCCGCCGGCTGCTGCTGCTGGATGCTTTTTAAAACGATTACAACCTATTCCTTTCCTATAAGATTAATTTGTTTTAACGAGTTGCGAGAGGACGAACACTTGTTGTGCTAACGTCGTTTTTCAACTCGAGTATGCAGGGTTAAAAATTATAGAAATATGCTTTTTTGAAAATGCAAAATTCATCGGATCGTTAAACTAATCAGCTCTCGTAATTTTCATCATAAATTTAAGTCGACTTTTATAGTTTGATTTTGCAATTATCAAGAGCCATATGTAATTTATTAATTTAATGCAATTGCTGAGTATTTAATTCAAAGGTAGTATATAATAATTTGTTCTACAATTTCTAAAAGCGCGTCTGAAATAGTTTGGAAAGCTGACCCTAGTAGGAAAAGTATTGAACGATATAAAATTGGGATTGTATTATTAGATCTGGAATGAAACGTTAACATACGATATTGTCACGTCACACAGCAGCGGCATCTACAATTATTAATAACCAACTTTAGCGTCAATTGTATTATAGATAGAAACGCTTATTAAAGACAAAATGACGTTTAGATTGATCAAATCTGGCCAGATGAATACAACTATTCTTAAAACAATATTCTTCTACTTTACCGATTTATCTCATTCAATAATTAATCGTTTTTGCGTAAGTTGCTTATACTTAGACCGAATGTTTGAGCGTGCGCGGTTATTTAACAGTCAATAAACAAAATGCAGCCGTACGCTTCGAGCACGGAGAAACCTAGCCAACAATGTTTTACTCACGAATAGCGAATATATTTCAGATATGCTAATGAAGCAGGAAAATAATCACGAGTTCCTATTCATTGTTAATCTGTAATAAGTCAATCTTTCCTTACATTATTGCTCTTCCGGCGCTACCTAGAAGCAGAGATGGATTTACAGTGTGGGAAGACGTAACGATTCAAGAAATCTAATTGATAATTCGAAGTATTAACTTATAAGTGCTGATTATCAACTGTAATTTTTTAACTCTTCTTTTTTTTTTTAACGTTTCTTGTTACGGTAATTTTTTTGTCTGCGCTTTTATCTACTTTATTGTATAGATGAGAATTAATTTTATTCTTAAACTGATTTAACGATTAAACTTTATTAAAAAATACGAAGCCTGACTAACTAAATTCATTAAAATTAACTTACTAAAATAAATAAAATAAAATATTTTATACCTTTAAAAATAATAGCATAAGTAATTTTGATTAATACAAAATTTTCATACATATTTATATGTTTATACATTTTTACCCTCATCATATAATATTTTGGTACTTTTAAGTGATATACAATATTATACTTAAATTTTGACTTTTGTTCCGATCTTTGTTTTTAAAAATTCTTAAACTTATTATTTCAGCCGATCGCTTCATCAATTCAAACCTGCAGGTTTGATTTAAAATATTCCTTAACAGTAGCACTATGCACATTCTGAAAACCAAAAATAATGAGGGATTGAAAGTGTAAATGGTGAAAAAAAGGGTTCCTCTATTTTCGTAACCTGAAATTAATATTCCAACCATCTAACCCATAGATCCCTGAAAGCGCACCGTTATACCATCACCGATCGGAGCCAGACCCCGTTCCTACAATCAGCAACGGAATATCCGCGCGATTTCGCCACACATACCTATACACACACACACACACACAGACACAACTTTATTGTCCTCGTACTCGCCCGCAGCTACGCTCAGCTGGCAGTAATTCAAGAAGCTCGTTCCAGCAAAGCAGAGAGAGCATGCCCCTGATGCGCGCGCGAGCCGTTGGCCAGTCAGGACACGCTGAGCTCTCCGCGATTTTTGCGCGCGTGTTCCGATTTAACCGTACCTTAGCTCCCGCGCTTAACGGACCTGCTGCGCGCCTGCGCAACAATAGGTATAAATTACGGAGCGCGGATCCGCGCTCTCAAGCCATCACTTTCGCGCTACAAACTCCCTCAACAGACTCAGCGTCTGTTTCTGTTTAGCTACACCCACGCATATACGTGCGGATAGTTGACAGTAAGGAAATTGTAGTTCGATGAGAGTAGTTTTCACTGTGACAAACTCAACGGTTCGAGGCGCACGCGCCGAGCGTGAGATTTTTTGAGAGCTGCACAAGTAGAAAGTTGCAGGCTGCAATTACGTTTCGCACTGCGCTGTTAAATGTAGATGAGCTGGGCGGTCGGGGGGTTTTCGAGTTGTCTTTTGGCAAAGACAAGTTGCTTTTCGGGTGATGCCGAGCTCCGACCGGCTCGCCTTATTTGCCAACACTGCTTTTTTTTTAAGCGCGATGTATGAATTTTTTCTCGATATTTTACTTACTGCTACCTAATTATCTCGGAGGTCTTTTTTCTAGCGCCGAGTTTCTACCCACGCGTAATCGCCGGCTACGAAAAAGCCACATCTCTTGTATGTAAGCGCAGAAGAGACGTCCTTTTTATTTGGAGCCGTCGGAGTAATAATTTTATACTTGCCCAAGTTGTTGAAGAAATCAAATAAATGTAGCCATTTGATAATTTTTAGATAAAGTTGAATAAACTACATGTGTTTTTTAAAAATATTATAGGATATATTTTTGATTAAAAATTAAAAAAACAAAAACTAACATGAATATATTCTAACATACTCAGCTCTTAGTACTTTGGTACTAATGCTTTATCGCCAACAATTCTGAAAATCAATACAAACCGATATTGAGCTTTCGTATTTTGACACGGAATTCCCAATTGTCAAGCAGTATATATTATATTCGTCAGTATATGGATTGAAACTGAACAATATCGACTATGTATGCTACTAATAGTATACTTCAGAGTAGTACTACCGAATTTACGATTTAGTTTTCTAAAAAGAATTGATAAATAATTATCAGACACACTTATGTGTGCAGCATTAACTTTTAAAAATTAACTATCACTAATAAATTTCACAAAAATGTATCTAATAATTTTTATTCATTTTTTTTCCTTTAAGAAATTAATAATCTCTGTAGTACTTCTCTCAAGAGTATTTGTATGTTGTAAACGGTGAACAGTATCAGAGACTTAAAGCACAATATACGCCACTATGTATACAATAATTAGATATGCTTTACATCTATTAAAGTTACATTATGCTATTTCTAAAAGAAAATAAATCTTCTATTTTTAACTCGGGCTGGTCTCTTAAGAAAGCAAATATACGATTTTATTATAAAATATGAACTTTGAAAAAACTTCATATTTTATATATATATTTGCTCACTTATATATATGCATTGTGTTAAGCCTAATTACTCACAAAAAAAAGATCAAAAAGTCTAACCCATTCTTACACGTAAAGGAGATTTTGGCAAGAAATAAGACCTATACCTATTCTTGTGTATTTGAAGTGCCTCTTCCATAATCGAATAACTAACCTTTTCTTAATTAATCGTTATTTTTTCTCGTTCGATAAGAAGCTCTTAAAAATCAGTTTATTTTAAATTATCAAAGTTACAAATAAGATATTGTAGTAAATACTTATTGCCTCGATAAGTAAGTTTTCCTTCTCTTTATCCAATGCGGTATGTCTTATTAATTACAGCAACTGATACTGATTAAGTCAATGAATACTATTACTTTAAAAAAGTTATCTTCAACTTTAATATTTCCTTTGTATATGAACTTATTGTCGCTATTAATTCTGAAACTTCAAGTCGTTCTTTAAAACATGAAATTAATAATAATGCCTTTGTAAAAAAAATGTGTATTTTACTGCTAAATGCTTATTTATTTTACTGTTATTCCGCTGTATGAACTAGTTAATAAATAAAATTAGAGAAAGTTATCAATAAAATAAACAAAGAATACTTTTATCAAACTTTTATTTAATTGAATGTTATAAATTTTTTTTAAAAATATAAATTTTTTCAGCACGTTACTTAATGCTTTAGTGTTACACCACCGGAAAGTGGATTCTAGTAAGGCTTTGTTCATTAATTTCTGATACCTATAAGAACGAAGCCTAGCATCCTTAGTCTATCAAAAACATAAAAGAAGTAATCGATTATTTTGGAAGAAGTTTATTATAAATTTTGCCAATGTCCTACTAAACTTTTATTGAGAAAAATACAGCAAGTAAAACGAAAAGAAAAACTGCATTTTAATCCGGGCTGGGATGTTTTAACACTCGTTACAATCTTGAGCCCTAGACTAGACTCTGACATAGCAAATACCTTATATAAAAATACCAATTTCTGTATTACTGAGCTAAAAATCTTGCAACCTTTTTTTCATGGAATTGTTGTTCTCCAATTTTCAGCTGACTTTCAATTTCAGATATTAGAATCTCGAGATGATTCCAGATGTAAGTTTTATTCGCTCCATGCCCAATCATATGCAGCACTACTACATTTATGTGGGCATTCATACGGGTCTTGTGCAAAAGTTACCAATTTTGCCACTCTATCTTAAGCATTGCTTTGGAAAATTGCGCACGAAGCCAACATATTTATTACTGATCCGCCTATTGCTTCTTAGAATTACAGAGCCTATGAGATCACATTGAAATCATTTTCAGCACTCGGTGACACGAGGTATCTCCAAAAGTTCTATAAAGATCCATGATGTAAAGAACAGAACCTTCCTTGAGAATAACCAATGGAAAAGCAAAGAAAGACAACAACGTGTTTATTATAATAACAGGTCGAACGAATCCGCTGATTTTTCAACTTTTCCCCGTAAATCTCGCGCTCGCGCGTTCAGCTTCGCTTATTATTATGAGCTTCGGAAAATCAATTGGCAACTGACAAACGTGAGAAATTTATACAGGCGAGCGATAGAGCTCCGGTATGCCAAGGCTTTCCTCGCTCTAGCGTGGGCGTCTCTCTGTGGTGTAAACGTGTGTGTTTATAAAGCACGCGCGATCTGTTTTCTCTATCTCCCGAGCGCGCGCGCGCATATAATGGCCCGATCGTGAGCGCGTATTTTCCTAACCGATCTACGATCGACGAACTTGACACACCCAGGATAATTTTTCCTGCTTCGCTCTTTTCCCGGATTGCCTCAGCGCGCGTTCCACTATATGTGTGTGTATAATGAATAGCGAGCTAAGGAATTAGTTATGCCGAGTTATTTCTCTTGCAGGAACTAATTTCAATATTTTAGTGCTGTGTTGTGCTGTGTGTGTGTGTTGTCGAGAGCGCGATCGATTGCGTTGGCGTCTCTGCGCTCGGCATTGTTTTCCGATCCGCTGACGCGATCTTCCCAAGGATTTGCTCAGCTCTGAGACTTTGATTGGACTCGGTCTGGGCTAATTCTCGAGACTCGATGAGAATGTGACTTGGACTGTCAAATTCCAGTTTACTTCCGCCTTAACGCTGTTTGAAAAAAGCTGTTTCAAGTAGGTCACTTGAGAAGGAAAATGCGATCGCACAGTGGTATAAACTAATGAATCAATGAGGAGTGCAATTTTGCCATCGCTCCGAAAAGCCCCAGCTCCACAAATCACGCATCCGTACAAAGCAGCAGCCGAATGGCTATAGAGCTGCTAGCAGTCTTTAGGATTAAATCGTCGAGCCGTTCCCTCTGCTGGGCTATATCCTGCAGCCGGTCTCTGCTCTCTCGAGCCGCATCAAGATCAATTTCAATATAAACCTGCGTATCGCGCTAGGCGAGTAACGCGCGCGCTCTTATCTGTCGGGCAGCCTTGGGGCTGTATGTATATCGAGAGAGCTGGTAGACGACGACGAGCGGCTCTGCAGCAATATATACAGAGGGGAGTCATAGGTCAGGCTCGCTTGCTTGCGCCTAGCGCCTAAACGATAGGAATCTAGAGTGTGCAGGCTCGGCTCTCTCTCTCTCGCGTTGCAACACACGCGTTTGATTTATCATCGAGCGTTTCAGGACGCTCGCGCGCGCGCGCGCCGAGGACAGCCACTTTTCTCTCTCTCACTCGCTTTATATCTCGACAAAGAGCTTTGTGCAGGTATAGGAGAGTGAAGGTGCGCAAGCGAGCGTGCATCGGCATTTAGGAGTGGCTTGCGCGCCGCGCGCCAAGGAGGAGAAAGAAAGAGACTTTTTCGATTGAAGAGGCACGCGAGAGGCTAAGGATTAATCTGGAGGAGCGATGCTTAGCGATTTCTCGGCTGCGCAGCGAGAGAAAAAGGATGCGGCCTGGGCTAATTGTTCGCTGAATCACGTTTGCTCTCTCTGCATGCTAATTAAGCGTCTTTCGACGCCCGTTGCGAAAAACTTCCGCAAGCTGTTGCAAGGGATCGTGATTAAGAGATTGCCGGCTGCGAGCGCTGTACTATTTATTGATAATTGGGATTGTATCTCGCCGGCGACGAAAGGATCCCTGTGTAATAAAAAGGTCGTGTGAAAAGCTTACGGCCGGCTAAATTTTCTATGCGCGCGCGCGCGCACTCGAATCTCCTCGGTATAAATTTAACCGTAAATCTCAACAGGTGATTACGGCCTGCAGGCCCTCGCGTGATTTACCACGTGATTATGTCTTGCTTTGCGCCGGCGAGCGTTTTTCTTTTAATCATTATGTGCCGTTCTGAAATCCTATCTCGGGAAAATTATTTGAATTTCAATTAAACAAGTGCTAGTAGACGATTTTCGTTTTGGTAAGCAAATCGACTATGTAAAAAAAAAAGCAAACTCCGGATATAGCAGCGTTATCAAAGGCGGCAGTGTCCCAGATTTAGAGTGGAGCTCGCGCTCGGTGCAGGCACGTAATCACGTGTGCAGCGAAAAAGGATCGTCGGCTCATATAGAGTGCGCGCAGGACTAGCGTGTACACGTGCTTTCACAAGCGCGCGCGCTGTAGAGTAGGGCGCGCGGAAGCCAAAGATTACATAAAGCCGGAGGGGCCATATTCGCGCGCGCGACGTATTTATGACGGAGTCGTGTCGCCTGCGCGCGCGCGAGGACAAGGAGTCAAAAGAAAAGGTGGGGGCCGCGCGCGTAATACGTGGAAAGGAAGAATATTAAATCAGCGAGCGGGCGGCCGGGAGAAGGGGCCGCTGCGCGCAGCGCTCTCGATATATATACGTAATGGGAAGCGTGGGAGCTCGTTTGCGCCGCTCGTCCGGCGCGCACACGTTATTGTGCTTATAAATAAGCCAACCCTCTCTCTCCCGCGAGCGAGCGGTCTTTCTTCGAGGAGGTGAGCTAGCTCGGCCGCTCGCCGCGCAGCAGTTCCGGCTTCCAGTCGGCTGACTCGCGCTATTAATATTCCATCCTAGTCGCTCTCTGCTCGGAGCTGGTTGGCTATATGGCTGGGCTGGATGCTTGTAAGAGTTTACGCGAGCGCGCGCTTCGTTTTCCGAAACTTGATTTTGTTCGAGCTTAATTGCAGACTCCCGAGTTTCACAAATAACCGATAGACGCAATGAAGCTCCTTTTATGTATTTTATCTTGATGAGCTGGAAATTATGATACATACACGGAAAAACATTTTGGCTCTGGAGATCTCCAGCGTTTAAGTTCCTCTGGCTCAAATAAATATAAAGTTATTGC